>WYDI02022536.1:27951-56778 GCA_009867235.2 Psittacus erithacus | reverse complement strand
GGCCAAAATCAAAAACACAGCACTGCACCAGTTACTAAGAAGGAGAAAAATGACTGCTACTGCTGAACCCAGGACAAAAGGTAAGGCAACTCAGAGGTCTATCACAAAATAGGCAAGTTCGCGGGCTACTTTATTGCCTCTCTAGTGTATTGTACCCTGGTTATTTGGCAGCAGGGAGGCATCTTCTTTTGCAACTGTCTGAGATTTTCATAAAGCTCATGAAAATATAGATTCCTACAGTTCTTTCATTCTTAGAACCAACACTGAATTTACATGAAAGGGAAAAAAACTTATTTTGCTTAATTAGAAATCATTAATTTGAGGTAACAGATGGAAACTGTTTATTTGCAAGAGAGATATTTAGTTTGGTCTGTGAGAGATACATTGCGTCTGGGTAGCATGGACAGTTTTCCGCTTCTTGCTGCCACAGACTTTGTTGCACATATTTAAATACCGTTTGCATTTGGGCAAACACTAGAGCAAGAGCTCCAGGCACTTAAATACCAGAGTGCTGGGAAATTTGTTATTAACCTGCCTGATGCTTTTGAAAATACCATCACACCATCTCAGGCAATACTTTCATTCTTCATGAATGTGACAGTTACTAATGTGGCTACTACTACTACAAGCGAACCCTAGAGAGCAAAAAAGATTTATTCTGTCCCTATTCACGACATATCATTATTTAGTTGGTCTCTAGCAGCTTTGGAAGGAGAAAATAAATTGCCTATTTTGGACAGCTACACAACCTTTTTCAGCTGCAAAGGGACTCCCTGTTTCTTACAGTCATATCAGTAGGACGGTCCTTGTCCTACTGAAGCAACAGGGCTCCTTCAGTGCTGTTGCAGTTGAGTTTCTGTTCCTTTATGCTTGGAGAAGTTGCATTTGCCAAGGACACACCCATAGCAAAACTTCAGAGCTGAAGTGCTTATTCAAGCAGGTTGCATCACATTGATTTTCAATTGCTTATGAGAAAGTCAAGATCTAGAAGCGAGCGTGTTGCATCTTATGACACCAAACCTTCACATAAGCACATCTTCATAAAGTGATATAACCGTCTCCAGATCCCAGCACTGCTTCCTAAAGGAACTGTGAAGATGTGGTGCTTTGAAAGCTTGGTATAGGATAACAATAGTAGCTCATAACACAAAACATTCTACTATTACAGCAAACTCCGTGATTTTGAGCAAAAATAACAATATTTTCATTTTGCAAATAACTTACTCACTAGACAAACACTCTATAAAACTGGAATAATGACAAATACAAGTCAGTATTTGCTTCTGTCCACTGATGATGCCTGGGAATGTATTTTCTGCTTGCTGTCATCACACGTTTTATCATCACACCAGGAACAGTGAACTCCTGTTTGGTAGGGGTTTCTTTCAGGCTCTTTTTTAATAAATTTCACATTCAATTTTTTATTTTATTTTGGAAGAAGAGGGGTGCCATCCTCAGGAGCCTGAATGCCAACAGAAGCCAGTGCCAGGCAAGCACCTGTCAGGTATTTTTTCTCCAGTTTCTGAACATGCAAATTAAATTTCTGTGGTTACCACATGAATTGAGTTAAAACAGAAAATAAAAGAAAAGAAGGAGGTTTGGGGAAGGCTGGAGGCTTTAGTTATCTCTCATTTTAAACTCAAAAATAACCTACTATCGTGTGGTCTTCAGAAAAGGAATAGAAAATGTCAAGGATATAGAAGAGAAAAATAAAAGACGGAAGATCTTAAGACAGAAGAAAAATGAACAATAACAAAAATTGCTATGTCCAGTTCTCTGAGAAAGAGAAGCAGCAAATCTGCGCTTTCTGAGGCTTTTTGCTGAATATAATGTAATTTCTCAGGCATGCTGATGTCTGATAAGCGTGGATGAAGTGTTCATTTTAGAAAAATTTAGTATGGTCAGAAAGCTGTGCATAAGAAAGGTTCATATAAACTGATCAGCAGTTAAAGAAGAACGGAGATGCTATCTTGGCTGCTAGCACAGCTTTCTGAAAAATTCCCTGTGATAATTATACTGAATTATATTCTCAAATACAAAGCCCTACGGATAGCTTATTGTAAGATGAATTAAAAATCACAAATCAGAAGCTGATTCAAACCACAATTCATTAGCACATGTACAGACACATGGGTGAAAAAGGAGTTATTTTTGAAAAGCATTGAAATCAAAGTTAAAGCTGCCAGTATGCTCCCTTAGCTCAGGCTCAGCTTCATCTGGGAAGGGACCAGCTGGTCCCTAAATGAGCACAAGGGATAAAGCTGTTTCTTAGATTAGGGCTTAATTTTTCTGTTTTTTGAAAGACACCTGAAATCCCCAAGAGATTTCAGTGTTAGAAAAACAAAACCTGGTTATTCAGGGCAAAGCACCAAAGATTAACTTTAAGCTCAAGTCTAACTACAGGTCACTCAGTTTACTCACCACATCTGCTCACCAGTTACAATTTCCTATCCTGCAAACCATAAAAGAAATGATGGAGTCTAATTTAGACTTACTCTTAAAAGCTTTCTCATGCTGGACAAGACCAGGATTTCCTCCTAGTGCAAAAGCAAACCCTGTTGCATGCAGCTTTCTCTTCCCCTCGAAAGGAGAGATTTCAGGCCCTGACTTGAGCTGTGGCACTGCTTGACCTCAGCAAGGGGACAGCTGAGTTGGAGGCTCAGATGAAGACAGGGCAAAAGGTCTGAGCAAAGGAAGGTGTAGCACAAACAACTTTGGAAAAGATGCTGCAATGAATGGTGTATCAGACATTGTATTCCTTGACTCCTCTTTCCTAATCTGTTTTCTCTTTCCTGCACTGCAGCAGCATGACAGAGGAGCAAGTCTTTTCCTGATCCAGTTCTTTGGGGTCCCAATCATTGCCTCTCAGTCATAATCTCACTCAGGACAAGGACCTCCTCATCCACCCCCTTTCCAATACAAGGCTCACATGTGAAAGGTTTGCCAAATAAGAGACACAAACCCTGATTTGACCCAGGGACACAGGCTGCTGGGACCAGCAAAAATGCACCCTGAAGCTTCAATTAGCTATGGACTGAAGCCTGCATCCTACTTCTCCCCTGACAGAGGAGAAAAATGTAACCACATCCAAGTGCTAAAACCTAGCGAAGAGTTCTCCATGCCCTAACAGAAATCAAGGCAATTAAAAGCACAACATATGACAATCTGGGAAGTTTTTATACCCAGATTTGTAAGTGTAGCTGAGAAAGATCATGCCCATGTGGAAAGCAAAAAAACCATGGGCCAGATATTTTTAGTGGCAGGTTGCTCTTGCCAGGTCAACAGCCTACCTCTGCCCTACCTGCTGCTAAAGTGCCTCTGTGAAATGCTTTGAATCACATTCAAGCTGGTCTTCATCCAAAACTGTGCCCGTCATGGCCAGAAAACTCACTTTGGTGATAAAAAACAACAGCTGCACTCTTGGTCCCCATTTCTTTGCTTTAAAAAGTGATTGCATCATTATTTCTAAGACTTTAGGTCTGGAAAGTTTCAGCAAAAAATATATTTTGGAATCTTAAGGATGGACAGAAATAAGAGATATCCGCTAAAACACTCAGGCAACCTGAAGTTTACCTGGACAATTAGAAAGTTGTTGTTTAGGCTTTTGTATCAGGAGTCATCTCAACACACTGCTCAGAAAATTGCTTTTCCAGGAATAACACTTATTTTTCAAAACAGTCCAATTAGTATTCACTAGAATACGTTTGATTTGGTAAAATGTTTCAAGAACTAGAAATTCCATAGAGTGACCTACTTTAAATAAAGATTATAATAAATAATTTAGTTAAAAGGTTAGCTTAGAATAGATCTGAGAGGAGTGGAAAACATTCTGAATACAGACAATTATTCATGGCTTTCCATCAAGTGTCATATTTTTAAATTTAGCTGCATTCATTTTTAGAAATGAAAACCAGTGACTCCAATGAACTTCAGAAGAATGGCAGAAGCTTTTGGATAAACTGATAGAAAATTATGAAGACATTGACTAGCAATACATTAAGACTGGAAACATTTCTGTGCTGTAATCAGACAATTGTCCAACAGCCACACAAAGGGAAAAAATTAAATGCCAACCGTAAATACCAGCAGAGTGGTTTCCTTGGCAATTGTAACCATGCAAAACACTTCAGTTTCCTTACATCTGCCTAATATAAACAAAATTTTAAGCCTATCTACTGATCTATAAAGATTAGTTTAACTGAAATCAAACCATCTTTTTAATTTGAAATCACAGGGCCCTGTCCAGTGGAACAATACAAGCATACATATACCTGTGAGCATGTCAGCAACTCAGAGGTGTTGGTGGATTGTTCCCTTGCTTACAGCTCTGCATGTATTGTTATGCTTTTATTGATACAGACAACAGAAAGCCAAAACAGTCAAGGGCAGAACTGTGAAGAATTGCATAGATCCAAACTGGGAGAAACAAATGAAGTTTCTGTTTGAAAGGTGAGCTTTCCCAGCACTGGTCAACAACTTAGATGAATGTTTCCAGAGAAACTGAAACATACAATGCTCATCTTGGACACACAAACCATTTTGCTCAGTTGTTGCTGTAAGGGGAGGTGGGTTTGTTTGCTCGCTGTTTTGTTTGAGTTTTTTTTAAACTAAAATCACAGCCTGGTGCCACAGGTTCTAATCTATTGCTTCAGTTGCTCAAAATCAGAATTACTCATGCCAAAGAAGAACAGATTGATCATTTTATCTGAAGGCAATGGAAGCCTGTTCTGGCTCCAGCACTGAGGGATTCCATATGCTTAGAGGGAAGAATCAGCAGATCGTTGCCCAAGTGCAAATGTGCATTGGTATGTACAAATACTCAACTGGGGTTTATTAAACACAATTATTTCTTATGAGTTGTATGGCCTGTGCTTTGTCCTTTAAAGAACACCAGTTACTACCTAGAAATAGGTCTTGTGAATTGCTTTTACATACCTTTGTTATGAATCAAAGGGAAAACATAGATGATGTGTACAGATTAATTCATAAAATTGAAGAAGAACCTCACATTTTATTCATGCATCAAAGGAGAGAGAAGGCTTCACAATGGATGAGGCAGTGTGGATGAACACTGTGCATAAGGGCCCTTGCAGGACGCATGGGCAGGGCTGGAGGTTCCATTGCCAGGGCCCTGGTGTCATCCACCTTTTGGGTTAGAATAGGTCCCATATAGCCATCTCAAACCCGTCTCTCCCCTTCTCCGTGTTTGACATGTGGAAGGGAGAGCCCCTTCCCTTGATCCCCCCACCCCAGGGAAGAGGGAGTGTGGGGGAGCAACGTAAAATCATAGAATAGTTAGGGTTGGAAAGGACCCTAAGATCATCTAGTTCCAACATAGCTCATCAACATGAAAAACGTTTGTGTTATTCTGATAATATAAGGAGGATGGATGAGGTTTGGCTTGCTTCAAATCACTATCAGTTTAAAAGTAAAACCAAAGTCTATTATTATTATTATCACTGGTTTTCTGAAGGGTGTATTAAATTTGATTCAACCTACGTGATGATTTACAATGAGCTCTCTAGCTAACTTTATTTAAAAGAAAAGCTCATATAGTCTAGCTTTGATTGACAACTATGTCACTGGATATAATTAATAACCTTTCACTGCACACTCTGAAAATGACAGATGCAGGATTTATCCAGCCCGCATGCCCTGCACACACTGTTCCCCAGCCAACATGGCGAGCTGGTGCTGCTCCCCATACTCCTAGGGCAAATGCAGGAAGCGCTGCTGTCAGACAACCCATGTGGGAGGAGACCTAACTGCTGTCACCATTTGCTGACCCTTATCCTGACTGCAGATATTCCCAAGGGATCAAATGCTTTTGTCATGTCTGCAACTCCTGCACATATACCAGGGATCACAGCAATGTCCATGCAGTGGCCATCAGCTCCTTAGAGATTTTGTGTGATGAGGCCTTTTGCTAGGAGTAACATCTGATCCAATAGAGAAGTGTATATGTGTGTGTATATATATATATATACTTATTAGGCAGATACCATGTTATCACATGAACACTGAAAAAAAATCACACAAGTCTGCTTATATAGTTGCCCAATGATCCCAGTCAGGCACAGGTAGGGTGCCAGTAGCCAAGTTCACCAAGTACTATATGAGTTAGCCTATATTACATGTTATTTTTACCTATTTTTTTCTTTGATCTGTTGCTCTTCACCAACATTTTTGCTTGTATCATTCACATTGAATGTTGCTAGTAGCTGGTGTTTTCTCTATCAGTAGCAGTAACCTGGCACACTCCCTGGAATTTACTGTAACAGTGGGGAGCATGCTTGAATTCCAGAACACTCCCTGAAAGCTTGTCAGGATCCATTAAAGGATGTAAATAGAATATTTGTATATAAATTAACACAGAACCATAACGGACTTACTACTGTTAAGTCATCCCATTGGACTTCTCATCAGTCTGAGAGTGGGGCTTTAACCCAAATTCTGTCCTTCATATTCAGAACTTAATTTCTTTTTCCTCATTTGATCTTGTTACTTTTCTTTTTGGCTTACGAGTTTATGGCTCCAGCAGACAGTTCCTAGCCTAACAGTGCTGCCCAGGCACTCCTCAGCAATGTCTGCTGTTTCAGGGCAAGAAAATGGGAAGTCGGATGCTGGGCTTCCATGAATGATTTACAGAAGGAGCTCAGTGCAGCAAGGGGCGCACCCTGCAGCGCTACTCCACAATTGTATCGTTGTTGCACCATGAAAGGCACAACAGCAGCATGGAATAGGGTGGAAGGTGGGTTTATGGCTGCCAGATTGAATTAAGGAATAAAATAATTCATGCTAGCAGCAAACAGGCTTATTAGTAGCAGCACACCCAGCAAACTGCTCTTAATTTCTGGGCGACTAGGATGCTTTGCTAAGACTTTGAGCAGCCTCCAAGATCCTTTTTGACCTGCAGAGAAAAGGAAATGGAAACACCAGAATAGGCTCAGTTTATGGGAGGATAGCAGTGCTCATCTTGTATGTAACCTGAAGTGATGCCCTAGGGCAACCAGCTCATGGTATTCAACCCAAAACCAAAAACTGCTAAAATGAATTTACAAAGATTTAAGTGCCTGGAAGCTGGTTTTATGGGGAAAATTGTCTCTTTAAGCATCGAGAAGCAGACCCAGGACAAGCTGCTGTGCCTTTCCAGCACAGCATATACCACATGGTGCTCATATTTATCCTACAGAAAGATTATCACCAACTACACAGTAAGATATTAGCTGCAAGTCTGATTTCCAATCCTTATCATGACTATTAGTTACAAAATAACATCAAGTAACTTATTTCATATGTTTGACAGGGTCACTGTGGTCTGTGGGCAAGCTGGATGAAGCATAGAGCCCAAGGTGGCTTCTCCTCGAGATCACTGTCGTGGATTAGTTCCCTAATTCCTGCAATTATTATCCTTAATGAAATTTTGCTCTCTAATAGCTACATAGCTATTGATTTTTAATTGTTTTGTTTGTGCCTTGAATTGATTAATATCAATTCTGAAAGGCATGCACAGCAGGAGGAGTCATTTGTCATTTGCAAATTAACATGAAAACAAAATGAACACAGTCAGCAGCTGTGGGAGGATCTGCTGGGAGCATCCCAGACAGCCTTAGGCCATTAAAGGCTTTGCCTGAAGGGGAGAAGATGAGAGACCAAGGACAAGTAAAGGTCTTGCATCTTTCTTGCTTGCCACAGCATAGTTTATACCTCCTTCTGCTAGTGCATTGGGCACTGCCATCAATCAGCAGTACAAAAGCTGGTGAGAAGGCAAGTAGTGCTTTAATGCCCAAGATCAGCCAGTCTCTTGAGATACCATTTTCTCTATTTTTAATTATATTTTAGAGAAGACATTTAGCATATTTTTTTCCAAAAGTTATACGTAGAGACAGCTAGATCAGTTAGGACTTTTAAATCACTTGTTCAGTTTTGTTGTAATTTGTGTTTGTTTCAGACGTAAGTAGCTGAGGTTTGGCTCTGAAATGCTGAGGAGGTCTGCACAGCTATGGGGTCCCTGCACTTGTGACACTACACACGAAAAATCTTTTTCAACATTAGCCCAGGGAATCAAAAGAAGTGGACTTACTGTCACTGAGTGTGCAAGTATAGAACTAGACCACTGAGCATCTGAGCTACATCTAATGTAAAAAAAAACATTAACTCTTCTTCATTACATACAACCAGATGTTTCTTTATATCAAGCACTATCCTGAGAGGTAGCAAGAGGTGGCCTACCTAGTTCATCAACATAAAAAACCAAGCCTTAAGAAAGTTCATGCATTGGTAAATTTTCTTCAGATGAAATAAATATCAGGTTAAATAAAGGACCTATGCTAAATAGCATAACTGAAAACAAAAAGAGATTAACATCCAATAGCAACAAGAAGCAAGGGAGGACGAGGAGCAAGACACAGATTTTTTTCTAGGTAGTCCCCAGGATCCTTACCTGGGGAGCAGTGGGGACAGTTCGGGGCATCAAGATGGTACTGTTTTTGATGCCACAGTCCTGCTACTGCTGCAGCCCTCACCCTGCAGTGCCATGTTTCAGTCTGAAGACTCCCATGGGAAAGGAAATCCTCCTAACTCAAATCTGTACCATTTTCCTGAAGCTGGTAAATGTGATTCCTAAAAAGTACCACTTCATCTCTGGCATCCTACCCCAGAATGATCCAGTTATGTTACTTGTACCACTACTTACATAATAAGGGCAGCCTGCTTACTTGCAAACAAACCCCCAGTTTTCTAACTTCAGGTGTTTTACCACCTAAACTCCCAGGAGGATGAAGATTTCTCTCCTACTGATGGCTAGCAACTTTCCGCATCAACTTTCCGCATCAACTTTCCAGGTTTCCTTGAGCATCCTGCAACAGGGATGCAGGGATACACCTCAGCATATTGCTCCCAGCCACCCACCATCAGTCCCTGGGTTCCTTGGTGGGTGTTTGTGAAAGGTGAGCACTAGCTATGCTGTGCCACTGAGCCCTAGCTTGCTACTCCCGCCAGCACCAGCATACACAGCAGGGGCTGCAGTTCCCTCTGGATTAACACCTTATCAGGGTGCATCCCTCCTTCCTCCCCCTCAGCAGCTCAGTGAGTCACAGTCTGCAGCACTGGCATTTCAACAATTTCCCTTTAATTATTTTTTACTTTAACATGCACTGAAATCCCGACTCTTAAGGAAGAATACCACTATTCAGAGTATCTATCTTTCAGAAGCCTCCCATTCAGAGAAGAGATGCTGCTTTCTCAATTCACATGAGAAATTCAGATTTCCTAGCAGAAAGGTGTGCAAACCAAAGTGCAACAGAAGCCTCTGCTTGGCTTTTTGATATGAGCAGAAAATAACTTTGCATACAGGACATACTTGTGAGGTGGTTCACTCCCAGCTGGTGCATTGCCATACACACGCACAAAAAAAAAGAAATGCATTGTAAATGAGAGTGCAGATGCCACAGCCCTTTAATATTTATAATTTCAAAGCTGCCTATGCTTCTTCAATTTTAACAAATCCACATTACTACTCGCTTTCCAGTTGGCCAAAACAATGTGTGTGGTGAGAAGCAGGAGCTAGTTTAATCCGTTTTCTAAGCAGGATTCTTCTGGCATTTTGTGTTGAAGACCGAGTCCCCCATAACCTAGTTGGAGGAACATACGGTCTAGTCATAAGATACCAAGTTCCATGGCTCTATTGAAAATGTTTCTGAACCTCCTATAAAGTGGGCATTAAATTTATGAAAACTTCTACAGTAATAGCTGTCAGGTTACCACACATAAAGCAAAAACCTTCTTAGTCTCTGGAATTCAGAAATTAATTTTATTTTCTTTCTCATGCTTATAAGATTAAATAAAACACATTTTTTTTTGTTCCCCATAGATGAATTAGTGTGCGTTTTATTTTGACATTTTACCTGAGAAAGCATTACTGTAGAGGAGTTTGGGTCAGATATGAATTCCGTGCTGTCTCTAGATGAAATGGGTCGCTCACTGCATAAAAGAGAATTCAGAGATAGTGTAAACAGGAGTAGTTTATCCTCCTTTTCCATTTCAGAAATTGCTAGCACTGGCTATCTGTGCTGGGCTGGAATGACGATGCACTCAGAAGACACAAGGACTATTAGGATCAACCCAACAGGCTGCCCCCAACCTGCCCTCACTGCCTGTACCTGCCCACAATGCCAAATTTGCTCATGCCTGTCTTACCCAAGCAAAAAACCAACCCATTCTTCCATGTTAACTGTCACCGTGGTTTGAGCGATGCTAGGAGCTTCCATAGCACAGCCGGAGCCCACAGTGCAGCTACCACAGACAATCCTGCCAACCACGAGCTGGCTGCGCCTAAGTGTGGTCTCCACTGCTGTAATGGAAAATTCCCTTGGGGCCAAGCAAGATGCTGCTTTTTGTACTTTTCTGGGACTGTATGACACTGTTCTGCATTAATCAGCCTCTCAGAACTCAGGTACTTCAATGCGTAATTATGAGCAAGCATTTTGACAGAAATTACTCCAAAGATCAAGGCTCAGCAGTACAATACAGCAGAGCTGTTTGGGTTTTTTTACCCCTGGAATGTCTCTATTTGCTCGCTGTCATGGCAAGGGCCACCTCCCACGATGGCTGAGCCATGCAGGGAGGTATGGCTGCACCACAGCTGCAATGCCGCAGGATGAGGTCAGCCAACTCCAAAGTGACACCCCTGGCCAGAAGGAGAGGCTGAGCATGCAGCCCAATAGCCCTGCCAAGGCTGGACACCCACAAGGCACAAGCTCCCATCCATTTCACAGAGGAGCTTTCACATCCTCTGAGAAGACGCTCTTCTTGCATCGCTGCCACCGCTCACTCACCTGTTCACTGTAAGTGGTGATGCTGCTGGCAGTGGTGGCAAAAGCAACACCGAGAAGCTTAACCTTGCCAGGAAGAAAACCACCTTTGTGCACAGAGTCATAGTATCTCAGGTTGGAAGGGACCTCAAGGATCTTCTGGTCCAACCTTTCTAGTCAAGCATAACCTAGACCAGATGTCCCAGCACCCTGTGCAACCAAATCTTAAGCATCCAGTGTTGGGGAATCCACCACTTCACTGGGGAGATTATTCCAATGGCTGATTGTTCTCATTATGAAAACATTATATCTCCAGCTGTGATCTCTGAATCTCTGACTTCGTAGACGCGTGTCCCTGCCCCATCCCCTCACTACAATGAAACTCTTCTGATAGAAGGAGGTCAGGCATCTGGCAGCCACAGCTTTATTTTCTTCCCCAGGTGCAATATTCACTGTAACACCCCAATACCTACAGGTCTAGGGAATGAAAATTCACATAGCCAGCATCCCACAAAGCCAGCACACCCTGAAAGCCAACAGTCCGAGTACCTAACTCTGCACCTAAGGTTCGATACAATATTTTCATCCTCTGACAGTCCCCAAAACCAGTGTTAGTCAAAAGAGTGAGGATGGGAGATTCATATGTTGGAAAAAACCAAAACCAAACAGAAGAACTATAAAAAGGGATGGGGGGAAATGCTGATGCTGCCCTGTGAAAGCATGTTAAATGCTCTTAGACAACTTAAAGCAAACTGCAGGAACCATCCTGCATCCAGCAAGCAGCTGCCTGAGCAGTGCAGGCAATGCAGGACTCTGCCCCCTGTCACCCCTCAGATTTGCTTTTCCTGCTTTTGGGATGATAAGGCCAGCATACAGCCACCCCATGATCTGTGCTTTTGAAATAGTAAGATTTTTCAAAAACACCATCTACCCATGAATAATAAGCTTAACATGAGCTGGAAAAGTAGTGAACCAGCAGACAAAAGAAAGGAAATGCTTAGCTACTGTGAGTATAAAGGAAAGCAGGTTTTATTTAATCTTCACAATGAATGGAGACGGCTGACTCCTTGTCTTATTATAATGTGAAAAGATTGCTATGATTGTCAAGATAGTCTAAATTTATTAGTTTCTCTAGAAAGCATTTTGGAGTGGATTTCTGGTATTACAGCACTACACTTTTCAAAACTGCTGTTTTACTGAGCTTCTTCCAAAAAACATCCCAAAACCAGACCAAATATTTTTTCCTATTAGCTACCTGTTCGGTCTGTGAGGATATTAAGCTCTTGCTCCTTTTTGAACATACATTGTTAATGGCTCTAAACACAGGGGAGAGTACCAGTCAGCGATGTGCCTGCTACCCTTACTCACTTTTCTCTCATTTGAAGACTTAGGACAGGCTTTAAAGCAACTCATAATCACAGATAGAGCCCACAAGCAAAGCTTCTCTTTAGATTTGTAAACAAATTAAGAAAAACATCCCCATTTACTTGCACACCTTAGTTATAAATGACTGCAAGTTTCAGAATTGATCCATAAAAATGACATATATTAAAAACAAAGAGCACTACAGGGATCAGTTACCTAAAAAATGAGGTACAGTTTTTTATTTTAGCATTCATTGTTTTTTCCAGGCATAAGTAGAAAGAGAAGAGGGAGTGAGTAGCACTGTTCTGAGTCCTGCTATGTCACGAGGCAGTATTTCTATTGGGAAAATGGCAAATCAAAATGAAAAAAATTATACTGAGAAAAATGCTCTTCCCAGGCAGACTTTCTGGGCATTTACACTATTAAAGGAGTAAGTTCTTCCAAGGCATTAATTACTAGAAATTACCACTGGAGGAGTCAGCACCTTCCCTTTGCAAGTAGTTTTGTGTCTTTCTATGGTGAAGGAAAAGGCAGTTCTTGACACCAACACTTACAGTTAGTGCCCAACAGTAACATTATAACAAATCTTTTTTTTTTCCTTTAAAAAAGGCCCAGGATCTCAAGAGTGATTTCAGAGCAGTCAGTGAAGCTACTGACCATTGCAAGACAAAGAAGGTGAATCATTTTTTCCCATGAGATGGGGTTAACGCTGGGGAAGCAACCCCAGCCTGAGCTGTGTTCCAGGTAGCCCATGGCATACAAGCCTGGTGACTGAAGCTGCCATTTTTCAACAGCACACCTGCAGGTGAAAAAGAGAGTGCCAAGGACCTCACGCCCACCTTCCCGGCACATTCTTTGAGCCATCTACCCAGCAGAGCTGAAGCACCAGAGATCAGTCAGACAAGGAGGTATTTCCAGGAGCATCTCTTGTTACTTACAAACATAATTATAGAACCCTAGAACAGTTCTGGTTGGAAGGGACCTTAAAGCTCATCCACTTCCAAGCCCCTGCCATGGGCAGGGAAATCTTCCTCTAGACGAGGTTGCTCAAAGCCCCATCCAACCTGGCCTTGAACACTGCCAGGGATGGGGCAGCCACAGCTTCTCTGGGCAACCTGTGCCAGTGTCTTACCACCCTCAGTGAGGAACTTCCTAATATCTTATCTAAATCTCCCCTCTGTCAGTTTAAAGCCATTCCCCCTTGTCCTGTCACTACCTGCCCTTGTCAGAAGCCCCTCTCCAGCTTTTTTGTTGGCCTCTTTAAGGTACCAGAAGCCTGCTCTAAGGTCTTCTTGAGCCTTCTCTTCTCCAGGCTCAACAAGCCCAGCTCTCTGAGCCTGTATCCACAGGAGAGGTGCTCCAGGCCTTGGAGCATCTCTGTGGCCCCTTCTGGACTCACTCCGGCAGGTTCATGTCCTTCTCATGTTGGGGACTTCAGAGCTGGACACAGCACTGCAGGGGGAGTCTCACCAGGGTGGAGTAAAGGGGAAGAATTCCCTCCTTTGACCTGCTGGTCATGCTGGTGGTGATGCAGCTAAGGATACAGTTGGCTTTCTGGGCTGCAAGTGCACATTGCGGGCTGATGATGAGCTTAAAGAAAGCATTTCGATACCTGAGACTCATCCCACTACAGTTCAGAGCTATAGGTACTTAAAGGGCATTTCTATATGACACCAAGAGACAAAATAGCATGTGCACAGCCTTGCTAGCCCAGGTCAGAGTGCAAGCATGGTTGGCCGGGTCTGACTTCTGCAAAGTCTGCAAAGTCTGTAAATCCCTAAACCTCTTGGCTCAGCTCCTCTGAGGCACTTAAGAGCACAGCTCCAGTGACTGCAATGGATCCATTTAAAAGTAGACATTTACCCTGTTCAGAAGATGCTATTCTGTGAGGGGTGATCGCAAGCTAATGTAGCCGCTTCAGTAGCTATCCAGGAGGCAAGAGCTGCTCTGCCCCCAGCTCCCCAGGGGTTTTCATCTAATGGAAGTCTGGGCTCAGGCCAAGCTCCACTTTTCTAGTAATTCTTCTGCACAAATCAGAAATAAAAAGTGACAGCAACGGAAGAAGAACGGACATTGATGAAGGACCAGAGCAGCTATTCAGAGCAGTCACCTCCACATTCAAACCCAAGCCTTTCATGCCACAGTTAGCTAGGATCCCATGAATTACTCATCTTGAACCTGCCTACTACAATGAAAATTATGTTTCAAACGACCCCGTGCTGTGACCTGCTCCTTTTGACAAAAATCATTAAAAAAACAACCCATGTCAAGACATGGGCAGGATAAATGCAATCACCACAATTCTGCTCGCCCTGGCTTTGTGCTCCCGCCAGCCCAAACACCAGCAGCCTTGCATATCATCAAGGGAAGGAAAAGTCCAAAAAATAACATGGGATCTCAAAACCTTCAGTAAAACTAGTTTTTACCCAAAATGTATATTTTTCAGCCATGAGTTATAAATACAGTATTGTACATATTAATCATCATGCAAACATACTTGCAGGACTTGATTTTAATATTTGCATTCACAATGGGGAAAAATCTTGCTTCAGATGACATATTTTCCTAGCTGGGCATTAATTTCAGAAACCCTGCTTCAGCACTTTATCAAGCTATCTGCTTATATCATCAGCAAAGCAAAGTGAGAAATGGAAAAATATTGCTTCAAACCATTTATCTCTAACTGACGCCAGCTGCTCTTGTCTCAAACACAAGTTTTAATGAATGTCAGTTGCACTGGGGAGCTCAGGGATTTCATCACTTCCAAACACACAAGTCCCCTCAACAAGAATATTTATTACTTGTTTTTTAGGTCCTAAACTCTGTCTTGCACATGCCCCACTGTAGAGAGCTAATTCATTCTGGCAGAAAGTGGGTTAAAAGGCCAAAATAGTACTCTTACTTTCATGTTTATACACAGTATATTTTTTTTGTTCTTAGATGCCAAAAACATAACTTATTGAAGAGCAAAATGGTATTCAGCATGAATAAGGAGTTTAATATTTGACTCAGTTGCAGAAATTTGGCAAAATGTAAAAGGAAGCGGCACATGCCAAGATGAGTGCTGGATCCTTCAGCAAAACAAACTGAGGGCACGGCCAAGGTAACACATTTGTCTGGTTTCTATAGAATAATAACCTAAGAGTTATTTACCCCCATGCTAATCCCAGATAAATTATTTCACCAGAAGTACCTTGCAAAAAAAAAAAAAAAAAAACCAGAAAAACAAAAACAAAAAACCAAACAAAAATCCACAAAAAACCCCAACAATCTTTCAGATGCCAAAATTTAGGTTTCCAGTGAAATCTCAGCAGTGCATTTTTTGCTAGAGAACACCTTGGAAGCTGATTCAGTGGGATGAAACTCAGTCTTGTGGCAGGAGGAGCGTTGGTGCTGCTAAACCAAACCCAGAACCCTTTTTGTCAGGGCTCCTGCCACTCAGAGAGGACATGTTTGTGTTGAAAGCTAGCACAGCTACACTGGGGTGAACCTCTGCCAACCTGGATGGGTTTTCTCAACATTTTTTTGAGAGTGAGCAATGAAACTCAAGCCACCTCAAATTTAAATGTTTATACTTGGATATAAAACGTAACAGCTTTCCTATAATGTTCTGTTGTTTTATGTTCCCCCTGTATGTTTAAAGGCAGAAGTCTAAATATCTGTCAGCAGGAATGGCAACTTGCTCTATATTATAACCACTAATGTCTTTTGTCCTTTCCATAGCATAGCCAGGTTTAAAGTGTGCTGCGTTCCCTGGGCTCTGCAGTTAAATGCAATTTATAAATTTGCAGGTGCCATCACGATTTACCAATGTTTCAGAAAAACAACCCTGAGGTGCTGCTGAACCATCCAGCTTTTAAAAATCTAGTCCTGAACAAGTAGACTAACCTGTTCATGGCAGCAGGGAAAACCACATCCCAGAGAGACCCTGCTACCACCTTGCCCTCCATCATGGCACTGAATGGACCAAACCCTGAGCCTAGCCTATGGCAAGGCTTGGGTTTAGGCAGATATCACCTTTCAGACACATTTTCTGCAAGCTTCTTGGAGCTAGCAGGGGTAAGATGAACAAGAAGATGGTGCTGCCTGTACCTCATGCCAGGATACACATCTCTCCTGACCATGCCCCTTGCAAAATAGTGAATTATAGAGTCAGTGCAGGATTTCCGGCACATTACTATTGATCCTGCATCAGGCCCCCTCACCAGCAAGCCCCACCTGCCACAGCTGCCCTATTGATCTGGCTATGGTGAGATAACTGCTGCCCCTCAGCTGCCATTCCCTGCCCCTCCATTAAAAGCTATGCATCAAAACCAAGACATCTTCCATCTCCAATGGCAACTTCCAGGTTTCCGCTGCCAGCTACAAAAGCTGCACTAGGATTACACAAAGAAAAATATGATGCAGCAGCACAAGCTGCCTCCAAGCACAGGATGCAGAAATTTCCTGGGACAGACGCTCCCCATCACAGGGAACCAGAAGCAGAAATGGCAAAACAGCAAAAATATACTTGCCCTGATCCTTATGAGCATCCATAAGTATCCCAGACAGAGTACTGAGGAGTTATAAACAGCCTTTCTCTCTGACCTAGCATAATAAATGAGATGTTTCAAGGCTGCAGGATTGATTAGAGGATGGTTACGGTGAGCTTGCAGACTGCAACCAGACAGGAGGAGACGGAGGTTTGGTGCCTCCGGGTGATAATGCGGATCAATGATGCTCCGGTTTCTGGAGTACATCCTGGGTCCTGGCTGTCAGCTGCAGCTGATTTATGGTAAATAAGTGTCATCTGTAAGAGCTCATATTGAAAATTAAATGGAACACAGGATGAAGTAGTGAGAGAAGGAGGGTTTCTGAAATAAAGTGGGCAAAGATAGCATCAAAGGAGCATCTGGAATATGCAACATTTGTTTTACATGTATATTCTCTAAGCAGTTAATTCAGCTGCAGAACAGTATTTACTGACCTCATTCATCTCCTGCATGTTAAGTTTCTATATAAGCAATATTTTCAGGTTTTTGTCTTGTTTCCCTTTGCAGGGCAGGTTAGTGACCAGCCTTCACTGCCTGATGATGCACAGAGCCCCAGCAAGCAGGCAGAGGTAACCTGACCCTCGTGCGTCCTTTGGCCAGCTCTTACTTGGAGATTTGCCTTCCTACTCTCTTTGGCTTATTTGGATGCCCCCCCAGCTTCCCCCTGAACCTCCTCCTGCACCAGCTGTTCCAGCATGGTGGGTTTCTCTTGGGATTTCTGCCCAGTGGCTCCTGGAAAATGCTGCCCCACTAGGATGGGGGGGCACCAGCTTCCTCTTCAAGCTTCAGTCCTCCCGTACACGCAGGCAAAATAAAATTTAACATTAATATCAGCAATTCATAAGCTTGCAAAAGCTGAGATACCCAAGCGTTTGTCTCCTCCCTGCCCTTGCCACCTTTTCCCTTTTCCCTCTCCAACTTAAGCTCATATTTCCCTGCATCATGTCTTTGCCCAGAAGGGGAAAAACATCTCTGGGTGTTCCTAGAGTCACTGCTGCAGATTAAGTTGTTATCGCCAGACAGCAGGGAAGCATGCCTGAACTAATGTCCAACCAACCTGTTTGAAAACAGTTATACACATGCAGGAGAACCAGCATGCAGCTCTTAATATTACCATCAAGCTTAAGGGTTTATGTTTCATGCACTGTAACTCTCAGTTGGAAATAAAATCACTTGGTAGATGGACTGAACATAAACCCAGTACAGCATAAAATATTTCAATGTTTGCTCCATTTCACAAAGTAGCTATTTCTATTATTAATTGCTAAGAAACTGAAACACCATTTCTCTGGAAAAAAAGTACGTAAGAAATACACTTCTCCTTCAGTGATGCTCATGGAAAGAAATAGCGTTATGGAAGGCAGAAGTAACAGATGTCACTCAAGCTCCCCCATTCCCATCTCTAATTAAGTTAGAAACCAATCAGCTTTTCTTAACATAATTTTTTTTTCAGTAATTTTTCCTCTGGTTTAAAAGCCCCACATTCCTGTTACACCACTGACTGCTCAGCACTGTTCAATTGCCAGGACTATCTATTTGCTTATTTTATATATTTTTTAAATGTTTTTGGGCAGTTTCGCTACATGCTGCAGAATGAACCACCAGAAACAAGGAGCAGGCAGCAGCAGTGCAGCATCTCCACCCCCAGGCAGCAGCCTCACCCAGGAGAAGCCTCTGTGAGCCATCCTCAGGCACAGGGGAAGAGAATAATCCTCTTGTTTGGGCCATATGATTGCATATGATTGCATTAGTTGTGATGAGAGAGTGGGTTTACCTGTCTTTTTTTGTCCTAGGAAAGTTGAGGGGAAGCAGACTTGTTTGCATGAATGCTGTGGTCATACTTTTGGGAAGGGTCACATCTACCTGGTGGTTTCTACTGTCTTAACTTATTCCTGCAGGATTCCATCCAACTTCTCTAAGGAGTCAGTGGAAAACTAGCTGGGAGGTGTCAAATACTTGGTGGTGTGAATGCCATAATCAGGGAAACAGGGGGAAAAGGATGAAGTCTTTCTGTAGGAAGAGGAAAAATCTTCATATAAAATCTCACTATATACCTCCTGGGATAGACAAAGGGAGCTCAGCACCACAAACCAAGCAGAAAAACTCTCCAGGAGCCCAGTCTGCCACATGCAAAGATATGTTTCAGGTTTTGTGAATACTCATGATATGTTATCCCATAGGTCAGATGGCACCTCCAGACACTGCTAAGCAGAGCAGCAAAGGTCACTGCAGCAGACGGCTGGCTTGGACAGCCACATACATTGCTGGTTTCCCATATTATTTTTTCACACGCCCTTTACTCCTTAGCCACATTGATTGCAGTTATACATGTGTATGGCTTTGCAATTAGTGACAGGCAAACCATCACAGGTTGGAATAAAAGGTTAACACTATTCTGACATCCATCCAAAGGAAACAACAAGGGTCAGCAAGTTTTTGACATGCCTTCTTGCAGTGTTTGAGAATCCATGTGCTGCAGAAGCTACGACAATGCAGACAAGATCCACAGGAGAAAAAATCATCTCCAGAGGCTATGCTTCCAAAGATCACAAATACAGCTGCTGGAAGCAATCTGATTTAACTGCTAAATTAAACATGGTTACTGCCTCAGGGATATCTCCATAATAGCAAGGTAAAACTGTCATGTTTCTCAAAACCAAGTATATATGCAGATTTGAAACAATACTGCAAAAATTAAATATTTCTCCCCCCCAAAAAAAGACTGCTCAAAGAAACCAACCATCTAAGCTGGGCTCCTCCTTTCTTTGCAGCTGAGAGCACTTTGTGTTTGAAGCCAAAACTGATGTCACCAGTACCAAGACATCACTCAAATCCCATCACCTCACCACCTGCCCAGCCCACAGCCACAATGGGAACAGCTCCCACACTTTTCTGGCTGCAAAACAGGGGCAGCAGGAGCCCCACATCCCCTCTACATCTCTGCTGGTGCTTGTTTTATTGCTGTGAAGTTAACCTCAGCGATGGTGGACATTTGGTGGTTCCTCCCCACTGCTATTGGAGCCTACGCTTGTGCTGACACACTACCAGGTCCTTACGGCAAAGGGGCTGCAAGGGAGGGAAAGCCCCAGACATGAAGGTGTGCCATTCATTAAAACATAGACCCTGCTCCCTCTGCTTTCTGCAGGCTGAAGAAGAGCCACAGAAATCACTTTTCTGTCGAGTGCTGGATGACTGCTGCTGGAGGACCTTCAGTGTAATTTCATTGCTCTGCTTCCCAGGGGGAGCAAAAAATTAAGTCACTATAAAATTATGCATGTTCCTAAGGTGAAACTGAATTAAAATGTGATCTCCAAATTGAATAAAAACCCAAGTAAGGCTAAAAAAAATGAGCAAACTTTCCAGAAGGTTTCTGAAGTCCTTGTCAAGATGGTCAAAATAAGCAATAATGAACAAAGGAACTGCAGTTTATGGATTATGCCTGAAAAAGTTATTGACATGAAAATGTAATAAGAAAGCAAATGACAAGAGGAAAAGGATGGTTTGCAAGAAGCAATGACAAAACTAGCTAGAAGTGTAGCACTCAAAGAATAAAGTGGTTCTTTTGGGAAAAGTAATTTACAAACAGCAGAGAGGAAAATGGTGAAACCCCTCCATCATTCTCCACTTCGCTCAGCCAAAGCATTTGCAAACAACTGCAGAGAACACGTGTTGTTGCCATGCCTAGTGACTCAGAGCAGAGAGTAGCATTTTCCAAGCCCATATTACAGAGAATAAACTTCTCATTAGCAGGGAACAGCAACAACAGGCTGCCGTGGGCACAGCTAAAGCACAACCCTGCTCCTGCGCCTAGAGCTGTCCAGTGGCTGCTTGCATGCACCCACTGTGTAAAGGTGTAAAATGCAACTGGTTTTGGAGATGCTGGCATAGAGAGAAGACTTACAGCTGAGAGCAAATGGGATAAACATTGCACATAATCAAGAAATTAAAGTGCCATAAAATGCTTTCCCTTGAGAACAGTAAAACTACCAGCAAAACTCTCCACTGGGCAGAGATCATTATTATCTCAGCCTACTTTTTGCAGCTGAAAATGTCCAGATGTAACAAAAGCAACACAAATATCTTCCTTTAAAACTATAACCTTTTCATAGTCATTACTGCCTATATAAAATCTGTGGGAGGCATGCCAGGAAAGTACGAAACAGGTACCAAAGCCTTCGTATTTATGTAAACGGATAGATCAGTGGATTCAGCTAGAGGATTTCCAAGTAGTTCTATTAATAAGCCCATAATACAGAGTTATTTGGTTTCGGATAGTATCATTAAATGTTACTACACAGATCTGTAATACCAATTTAATGGTATTACTCAATTCATGAAACATAGCCCCCACAGCCAATAAATAAAGCCAGGACCCATAGGAGAGAGGCATAATGCTTAGAAAAGCAGCTGGCACCATGGGCAGGAGGACCTCACACAGGGATAAGGCACACAGGAGTAAGATCCCAGACAACAGCACTCCTTACCTGCACCCCCAATACCTTTTAGTACCACTGCTGCATCCCATCCATCAACAGGAGATGGTGGATGGGAGATGATGGAGAACAGGGTGCTTTCAGCCATGCTTGCCATCAAGGGCAGCCCTGCTCAGTACAGGACTCCAGCTACCACAGAACAACAAAGTGCCATTTTAAAGTGTCTGTCTTATTTAAATCCCATTTTTCAAGTTCCCCCATACTTGATAAGGGAACATTTCAGCTTTGTCTTCCAGCTGGTGTTAGGGCTGGCCAGTGTTCTGCACAAGTCATACAGCAATATATTCAAACACATGGAAGTACCAGATTTATTCAAGTCAGTGGCTTATATTAGAAGGTGGTTTTCCAATGAAAGGGTATTACTGAAAGATCCATTTCTCCTATTTCAAGACAGGACACTTTTCAACATATATTAAGATTTCCTACCTAGTATTTTGAGTTGTATTTCCTTTTTAAAATATTGTTTGTTTGAAAAAGTCTTAGGAAAATCTTGCAAATCCCATTTCTGCTAGTGTGTAATTAGACAGGCTGATTTGAGGAGAAATGTTACCCAGATTGATTGCCTCATAACATAATGGATCGTATGGCAATTTACTGTAGCATAGTATAATTGCTTGTGACAAAGTGCTTCCATGTGTCAGCATGTAATGCTGCTTCCCAGGACAATTGATTTTAGACAGGGAGAGAACTCGAGTTTATGTAACAGTAGGATACAGTAGTGTTTCCTACACTATTCAAATTTCCCAGATTTTCCTCTGGTCTTCTACATACCAGTTTGAGCTCAAAAGAAACATAGAACTTGCTTTATCATGCGAGCATTTTATATTATCATGCAGTTACTACAACAGAGCCTCATACAAGAAATATGACACTATTTTGTGCCCAGTGAAATAAGCTGATTTTTCTCTCTTGCCTGCCTTGGAGTTGCACAGAAAAATCCATTAGGTTTCAATATTGCTGCAGGGCAATTACTTTTTCCAGGGTGCTCTTTGGTGATGCCCTGTCACTGTGGAACATCCTTGCTTTGCTTGCACAGTTGCTGATGTGCATTTAAAAAAGCCAAGTGATCAAACACTGATCCGCCCCCAAGTCTGTGCACCAAACCTCCCCAGACCACTGAGGCTGCAGACAAAAATGCCTCCATAGATCCACAGCTTCTGAGCTCCATCAGGACTTGAATCATTAGCCCTTTCCTGAGCTGTCCATCCCAGAATTTGGATGTGCCAAGCAAATTACTCTAAACATTATTGATAAGCTCTTGATCATTTTTGTTAAGTAGTCAGGTTACTTGATATTATCATTCTCATGTGAAGCCTCATTTCGTGTTCCCCGACCCAGTCACTTCACCTATTCACAGTATGGTCTCTGCAGTGCACCGCACTCCCTTCCCAACCACATTTCAGCATCCCGGACATAACAGTGATAGACATCAGCAAGAGGAAAACCAGGTTCCTGACTTTTTAATTAGGTTCCAGATGCCTGGGTCCAGCTTGATTTTGAAAGGAGACTGTCACCACTTTGCATTTCTCATGTTCAGCACTCTACACCTGACTTTTTCCTTCCTTACTTATTTGAAGAAAATATCAAAGTTTGGTAAGGATCTGACAGCCACTCCAGCACCATGATGGGAAAGCCTCAAGATGTTAAAACTTAGGTACTTCTGTGCATCAGCCAGTGTGTGTCCAAGTACTGCCCAATCTGTATTTCTTCACCAAAGACAACTGAGGAAGTGAACATTACGTTCATTTGGGTTGGAAAGAGTCCTTCTTGAACAAGGACCTACATCTTGGCCACTATCAGCTTTCAGGGCTGCAGCACCATCTGCCAGTGGGGGCATTTGGGTGCTTCCTGTACCCCCAAATGAGGCAGCCACAGGAAAGCAAAACATTTCTGGCCTGAGATGCAGCTCCTGAATCAATCAATGAAGCATTTTAAACATACACACAAAAGCAATATTATGACTAGTGGACCAGAGGCCACCCGAGGATACTTGAGAGTTCTTTGAAACAAATCCCCTGGCTGTTACTGCTAAAGATACTTCCTTTAGTGGCATTTGAGATGTACAGTATTCATTAAAAAAGGCCATCAGCCTTGCAGGAAAAACATAACAGTCATCCACAACCTGGCTTCTTTATCTTTTCAATTATTTACCCTGTGTTACCAGTGGAGTTCAGTCCTCTGATGTTCCTAGACTGCTTTTTCCATGACAAACTCATGTTTTGACAAATTAACAATTTGAAAGTCCAAACTTTCAACAAAGAGCAACAAAATCAATAGCAAACAGCACACTGAAAAAGACCATAACTAAATAAAAAGAGACTGCAAATTCAGTAATTTTCACATTCCAGAGAAAAAGCAGTCAGTTTCCAAGAAAGATGTCATTGTCACTGCCAGAGGTTTGCTTTAAGAGATGGATAATGCCACTGGCAACCTCTCATTGCCCAAGGTCTTTGTTTGTTCTCCATTGACAAAAAGGAAAAAAAAAAAAAGTCTAACCACAGGCAGCTTACAATCTGCACTTTAATAATAAAGTTTGCTGTTCCCTCTTATTGCAGGATCTGCCTTTGACAACTCTCTCAGCTTTTAGTTAACTGCCAGGGCCCCATGTTGCTCAAGAACAGCAGGAATCGGCGACAGGGATCTTGGTACAAGTTTAAATCCATATTGATTTATTTTCATCTGTATTCCAGGACTGTAACAGCAACAGGCACAGACAGTGCAGATGAAGGTTTCCCAAACCTGAAGTCTGCCCACACTGAGCAAGGTGCAACATCCTAGGTCAGAGGAACATACACAAAGAGCAACCATCTTTGCTAATGCAACAGGCTTTGCCATCAGCAGAGACATAAACCACAAGCAATCAGGCTTCTCCAAGACACTCACAACTTCGGGGCACAAGACAGATGGTTTGCTAACAAGGTTGCTAACTACTTCAAAATTTCTGTTCATAATCTTGCTTTTAACACAGAATATCTGCATAAAATGTTGAAAAGACTCTCACAGCTATGTATATTGTGATGCAGATTTAATGAACCTAATTTGATAAAAATAAGCAAAACATGATTTTTTTCATCATCTCTATTTTTAAGTTTGCTTTGCAAATTCTAAGTATTAGAATATATTTCAGTGTTGCTTAGATCAAGATACAGGAATAATCTAGGAAACTGTTTCCCCTCATACTGGGGGTGAAGTTCAAAATGCATTTGGCCTAGTGTTCGCCTGTAGAAAAGACCAATTCTTTGCTAGCTTTGAAAAATCTGAACTTTCTTCCCAACCACAAAACTAGAAGCATGAGTACTTACCACATAAATGGGTCTTAAAAGATATCCACAGAACAGAAACCTCAAAATGACGAATACTAACACTGACTTCTGCCTCAATTCAACAATAGCATAAAGAAAGTATCATGGGAAATTAAAAGATGTTTTATGTAAATTATCTAAAAACACCCCAAAAAGGGCTTATTCTGCCAGCAAAAATACAGGCATTATCCCAGCAACAAACAGTGAGACCTCTGGCAGGTGCTGAACACTGAAATTAATTTTCCAAATGTGACAAAATATTCAGATAAGTCTTCTGTTGAGCATGGGAGCATCATATTAGCCTCATTAGAGCTTCAAAATTATTTTGAAATTCTGCAGTTATGACAGGTTTACTGCTCTCCCATGGAATTCGGAGCAAAACAGACAAAGAGAGCATAACACAACAGCAAACAGGCTAGGCATACGCCAAGTGTCTCCATCCCATGGGCAGCAGTGGCTAAGGAGCAGATTGCATGTTAACCTGCCCCGTCCTCTGTGGAGGAGGTTCAGTTCTCCACGCAGACTAATTTCTGGTGATGGGGAACACTGTTACTGTGGAGCCTTGTTTTCCTTTGTTTCTTACAGAAACAGTTTGCCATCTGGTGCCTCTGCTAAAACAAAATGGGAGCGTGTGCCCAGAGCTGGGAAGAAGCTGGACCTGAGAGGAGAGCAATGAGCCTGAGCAGGAGCAGACTTGTGAGAGGAGCAACAGCCAGAGGCTGGGGAGAACAAATAGAAGAGCAAGCACATGTTTTTGATTGCAGCTCTCGATTGGACACCTGCAACACTGGAGCACCTGATAAAAGTGGATCTAGAGGCTGCTGGGATAGATCAAAGTGATCACCAACCTTTTTACAAAATTATCCTACATTAAGCAAGAAAAATAAAAAATAATAATAATTTCTACCTATTTGGTTTGTCCCAGTAGAGCTTCAGCCTTTGCTTGGCTGTACAGAGCAGTGCTCATACCACCAGTGACCTCACCACTAAGCACAGGTGAACACCCTGGTGCCTCCTGCTTTGTCTAAAAGAAAGACAGAAAATGGCATTGGCATAATACGATAGAAATCCAACAATGTGAAAGGTGATTTCACAGAGTTTCCAATAACGTCATTTATTTAATGGCATTTTATAAAATAAAGAATGAAGAGCAGCCCTGCAGTGCTCGGTCTCATACTCATAGTCTTATGAGTCAGGGTCAAATTTTCTGAGAAAATTCACAGGAACAACCCCCATTTGACCACATTCAAGGAGAAAACAAAACAGACTTACTGCTTTAGTTGCATGTCCAGAACCCCAAAATGTTGTTTAAGAAAGGTCTGGGGAAGCCATTAGGTGAAATTTTTTTTATCTTTCATATGATTGTTCTCTCCCATGAAAATCTGAGTATCCAAAACCAGATGCAATGAGCTCATTCCTCTGTCATTTGAGGCTAGTAACAAATGCCCAGTTTACCACCATTTTGTGATAAACAAGGCAACACATCGAGCCCAAATTCCTCAGTTTGGCTTTGCTTGAGGAGTACCATAAAAACATTAGTTTGGAAAAAACGTAGCCCCAAGATCCTGAGTCGTCTATCACCTTCACCGCCTTTTCAGCATGTGCTTTTCTTCATATGTTCAAATTCCTGCTGCAAAGATGTGAAGATACTCCAACTCTGCCTACCTTCAACTGATACAATTATCATTTACTTTCTGTAACATCCTAGTGAAGTCACACTGTCCTTTTATAAACTTGATCTAAATGCTGATTAATTTAGCCATAGAAATGAAGAAAAATACAGCTACTTCTATAGCTTGTTCAATTTAAAACCAGAGAGATCAGGCTGTGACAAGTCACCATGGGACTAATCTATGGAGAATGTCAAAGATAATAATAAAAAATGTCCTGCTTGAAGTGCTTACTGTGGGGAAAAGAATAGTCAACAGTCATGCAGAAAAGCTCTGGTGTGAAAACAACTATTTATCATGCTTATCCTCTAGCAAACTAGAATCAGAAATGTTTGATGGAATGGGGAAGTGTTCTGCCCACTGCCATCCTCAACCTCCCTCCTGCCCCCGCAAGTAAAAATACAGCAAGGCTGCCAAGTTCATTCCTGGAGTTATACCCAGCACAAAGACAAATTTGGTGGGAAAGATCCACCCCCCTCTTTTATGCAGAAGGTACCATGAGGCAGCTATGCTTGTTACTCAAGAAGACTAATGACCTTTCTCAGTGATGGAGCTGGAGCTTCTATTGCAAATAAAGGGACTAGAGGGCTCTGGAATGAAACTCAGTTTTACGGACAGCTGTGTGAATATAGCTGAACCTCCATAAAATGTACTATGCGGGCATAAAAAATAATTTAAGACTTCTGAAAGCAGAATATTAACACACTAATACCAACTACTACCCCACCGATGACAACGCTACCCATAGTGATGACATTAGCAGGGTATTTCACACCCAATATGCGCTTTCCCCTTAGTTAAATTTTGTTATCTGTGGAGATACCATGGGTCCATCAAGTGCTAATCTCCAAATATAGCTGCTTGGAAGAATACTGAAAGTAGAGCAAAAAAGAACATGTTTACATGACATTAAAAAAAATCCCCAGTTTCTTAAAAATAAAATGTATTTTTAGAAAGTCTTTACATTTACATAGTGCAATAATAGTCATTACTGAAAAAAAACCCAACAAAAAAACAACATACTTCTAAAGTGGTTGTGTTCAGCTTCAGCAGATCTCTGAACAGTATGAGGCTTTAACCTTGACTTCAGTTGTTTCTGCAGAATTTGCTAGAGAATTATTTGTGTACTCTCGGTAAGTTTCTGAGCTGTTAGATAGGAGGACTTGGGGTTGCTTGAGTTTTTTTGAATAACTGTTTGGGTTTTTTAATCTAGTTTTGGTTTTTTGCTTGTAAGAGAGTTGAGTGTAATAATAAAACTGAAAAAATCCGTCACTAGGCTCAGAAGGCGAAAAAAGGTCTAACATCCCTTTCTACAATTGCTGTAATTGACTAAAAGTAATATCCCTCCATGTCTTTTATTCAGCAGCAGCTATTGTTTGTGGGGTTGAAGACAACAAATAAAACTTTTAGTGCTAAATTCAGATAAGCTCATTTCTTCCTAAAATGATTTAATTCATTTTAAGGTCTGGAGAAATCACTACCATAATGTTATGAGGCTTCTTGCTAGCTGACACCACAGTAACTCAACCAGCATCTGCCCCAGCAAGACCACGATTTTGTTAGAGCTCAAGTTTATTAGAGAGGGCTATCTAGTCCTCATTTAGGGACTTGGAAGGTCTACATAATTGACCACATGGTGGTGGCTAATTATACTGACTCCTAAATGTTGACACTGCTTTTATTGATGAATTTTCCATTTCCCTTAATTTCCAAACAGAATTGCTTCCTGAACAGCCAAAGCCTTTTATGCCAGTATTTTCTCATTTTACCTGAGTCTGGCTTTAAGGAAAATATTCATATTTAAAGTAAGATAAAGTTAAATGAATATTCCTTTAATAGAAATAATTTGGGCAGCTAAACAGCAGTTTAGCAGCTTCTAAAATGAACAAGCAGGAGAAAAAAATGTGCTATTTTAAGAACTCTGTGCTTCAGTTAAGGCATAATTTAGTCTTATTATAAGACCAAGTTCTTATCATACTTCATGAAGATTTTGAGAAATAGTTGGATGACCCTACCAATTTCCATTCTAGCCTAATTGCCAAGCCAACTGTGTTTATTTCAAAGACTGAATTTAAATAGTCATAACAATTAGTTGAATAGGAGTGAATCAGACATCCAACCCAGCACTGACATGCTAAATCACAGCTAAACCAAGACCAGCTCCCATGCCACACTGTACACGGCATTCTGACAACTGCTGCTGAAGACAGCCAGAAAAAACTCATTACCAGTGAGGCCTGTGCCTCAGTTTCCACTTGTACAATAGCAGAAGGAATAACATCAACCACCTCTGCAAAATGAGAAGATTAGAGGTAAAAATATTATTTAAATTAGTTAAGCATAAAAATATACATGGTAGTGATGGACTTCATTTACATCTCAGTTTAGGTACAAGAGGAAGCCGACTGCAGTAAAAACTGGTTTTATCCTGGCACAGATTAACTTTTTTTCCTGTTTTGATCTGAATATATTTTGTTTGGAAAATAAACGTATGAGTTTAGATTTAAAGAGTTCATACTCTCTATCCTAAAGAACTAATTGCCAGTGTATATCTGGCCAAAGTTTTCAATATGGCAAGTGTCATGGGTTCAGCAGTAGCAGTCATTTTTTTCTCCTTCTTAGTGGCTGGTGCAGCACTGTGTTTCTAACTTTCA
>WYDI02022536.1:10206-27851 GCA_009867235.2 Psittacus erithacus | reverse complement strand
TTACTGGACTGTTCTTATCTCAACCCGTGGGAGTTGCATTCTTTCGATTCTCCTCCCCATCCCTCCGGGAGTGGGGGTGGGGGAGGACAGGTTGTGGGGGGAAAATGAGCAAGCTACATGCTTTTCTAATTTACGATTAAGCTTAAACCACGACAGCAAGCCTTCTGAAACCCTCTCTGTTTTATTCTTTAAATCAATACATTATTTGTCAAAATAAATGGAATAGATATAGTTCTATTTTTGATTAATTTATATTTAATCCCATGACTAAACCAAAATTGTCTGGTCAATGGAAACCAAGTTTCCGTGAGGAAATTTAATGCATTTGTACACAAGTTAATACTTGCCCAACTTGTGCCCAAAAGTACATGTTGCTTCTCTTCAAAGTGCATTACTTTTGGCAAATATATTTTTGTAAAAAGATGATTACTGCACAAAGGGTGACCTTCACCTCTATAAGAACAACTACCAGTGGGTTTGAATGTCTCAGAGCTCCCAAAACCATGCAAAGTGCAGCTAAGCAGCCTTTGCAATTGCAGCAAGACCTGTTCCCACACCCCACCACAAGCTCAGCCCACCTGGTGTGACGCATCAGCTTTGCAAGCACACCTTGCACAGCCCTTTCTTCACACTTGCCATGGCAACATCGCACCCACTGTGCAAAAAAATGTGGTTTTATTTCTTTCTGCGGATTTGTAACACAGGAAAAAATCAAGGACCAGGGGGCCAGAAAGACCAACATCTCTGCACACCTTGCAGACAAATACTGTTTACCCTCACAAATATTTTTTCTCTTTGGGGAAGAAGTTTGCCAAAACCCCATCTTCCCCCTCCACTTGCAGTTCCTGTCAGCCCACAGGCTCTTTTGGGACAAGCCTTTAATTTAATTTCCATAGTCAGTCCCAAGCTGAAATGATGCAATAAGACATAAGAGCCCCAAAACTGCACCCAGTTCTGCAAGGCCTCAGGCAGCTGAGCCCAGGAAAAGTCAAATGTCAATCCCACCTCTTCTCTCCATCTTTCTTTGTTATAACCCAGTAACAGGGCTTCACACAGGTAAGATGGAAAGCAATTTATGCAGCTCTTCTGCCGGTTTATTATTCATTGCCTTATTGGATAAAGGGTTATACAACTCTGTAGCCTCAGGTAGCTTGCAATACAATAATAAAATACAATAAACTCTGTAAAGTACTTTTCCTGTCTCACATCCCAAGGCACCATACAAATAAGATTTAAGAGATAGGGTCCATCTTGGCTTTATGAGGAGAAGGCACAGTAAACCGAGATTAAAATAAGAACCATGACACCAGCCATATTTTAGTCTACCTCTATATGGAGTAAAGATTGGGTTGTGTTCTAAAATACATTTCAAGTATTATTTTTTCATTTCTGCTCTTTTTTCTTTAAATATATAATCCTGGGAAAAATTAGGAACCCAGGGTAATTAGCATGAGATTGTCACAACCCACGGACAGCAGTAAGTATCTGACCACATAAAAAACTGCTCAAAACTGGCAACATTCCCAGGTGTAAAAAATAAATTCTTAAAAATCGTCAGTCGAGTCTGAGGGCAGAGAGGAGCTGATAGGACAATAGCTAAGATGCTAACTAGAAAAAACAACTTTATTGAATTGATCTCCATTAAAGAGAAAATGACACCTCAAGGGCAGCAGATGTGCAGCACCGCCTGCAGCATGGCTTTTTTCAGAATTAGCCTTACCCAGTTTTGAATGTACAGCTCCAAATGCCCTTGAGCAGGCTTTCAGTGTTTTGATGCCACCATGCAGATCAGCAAGGAAAGTTGGACAAATTGAATTGTTAGGCCTTAAAAGTCCATACATGGGTTACTATGGGTTTCTTTTGCAGAAGACTAGAGCAAAGAAATAATAATAAAAAAAAAAAATCCCTCAGCCTTTAGCGGATAGGAACTTTGTAAGTATTGTTTTGAAACAGCTGTCCAAGTGAGGTGGGAAGGAGTTATAATTGTGGCTTGGGACATGGTGGATAAGCAAAGCCAGGTGCCAGGGGCAGAATCCCAGAGACATGGAACAGCTCCAGCATGAGCATGCAAGGTATGCTGCAAACAGCAGCACAAATAGCCAGGCCTTAATTAAGAGCACTACCAATGGAAGTATCAGTCTTACAGATCCATCCCACAGCAGATACTTAGATAGGGCTCTGAGCAAAATCTCTACATGGAGAAACAGACAAAGGCGGACCACCACAAGACATCTCCCTAACTTCAGAACTGCCGCAGCGAACATATGAGGAGCATGACACAGGGATGGATGCCAGCAGGTACACAGGAACCACACCATGAGGGTCAAAACATAAATAACAGCACAACAGGTTTAGGGCAGTAAGTATCTAAGCTTAGCACAAGTAGCTCCAGCACATAAAGTAGCACATGTAGCAGGGCTTCTTTCCCCTGGCAGTAGCCAGCTTCCATTTTTAATGGAAACTATTATCCTTAAGAAATACACATCTTTTCTAAAATGGTCTAAATTTGGATTATGTGTCCAAATTTGAGAATGAAGCACTGAGACAATATTATCCTACTTAAAATACATCTTGAAAGTCATTAATTTACAAGACACAGTACAAAAGAACTGGGCAGGGTTCATTCTATCAAAAATGCTGCACTACAGTTTTCAATGTAGGCTACTTATTTTCAAGTTGATCTTACAGTCATGTTCAATTTTAATAAAACATAATGCAAAACCAAAAAGATCACATGTGAAAAAGCTGCTTACCTGATTCCTCCAACACAAGGCATTTCTGTTTTCACTGCGGTGCAGACGTATTTTACATCTACTACTATCGCTTCCACAGGGCAGGTTGGATGCTCTGTGTACCCAATTTATACAATTAAGGCTGAAAGTATTGGCAGGATCTTTCTTTCAGAGGAAGAAGGGATTGCCTATCAGAATGGAAATGCACAGCACGTCTCCCAAACAGGTACAACTCAAAGCTTTTGCCATTTATCTCCTTCCCCTCATGCTGCTCACCACAACTCCACACACACATATGCTTTTCAAAAAAAAACCAAACATCTATGCCCTTATTGACATAGTCACACTGTAAATTAGGTTGCTAAAGTGACCCAGATCAAGGATAATAACAGAAATAAAGAAGTGAGATATCAGTTCCAGCCAATGGACAAGATGCTGCTTCTCACTGTGCACCATCATTCTCCACAGTTACAAAGCTGTTGTAAACTGTGGAACGCAAAGGGACCAAACTGGAGGCAAGGAGACAGGACTGATCTGCTGAAAATATCCTCATCTACATTTACCACCATAGAAAATAATAAGTGTCATGTTTGTTCACATAATTTCACATTTAGGAGCAGACTCAAAAGCAAATTTAATAAATCAGAGCTCTAATTCAGGATTAATGAATTTGAGCATAGTGCTAATAAAATATGCAGTTTTGTGAAAGCAGCCCAGAGAGATTTAAGTCAGAAATAGACACTGACCTTCAGCCCACCATGCTCTGACCACTCAACACTCTCCTGAATGGACCTTTTAACCACATGAGCCAAACCTCAAGTCTTTTTCAGGTGTTTTTGTAAGTATGGAGGTGCCAGCACTGGGGCAGAGCACACCTCAGCACTCCTTGTCTCCCACCTCAGAAGACCAAGTTTCTGAACACTCACTTCTAGCAAAACAAAACCCCACGGCCAAGGACTGCTTTTTTTGCAAGGGACTGTATTTGAAAGTAATACTTTTCCCCACACACTCTGGCACAGGAGACTGAAATGGGAATAACAAAATCAACAGCAGAGTAGTAGGCTTTCATTGCACCCATAGGATTTGATTTATATTGCAGGGTTATTATGTACATTGCTCAGAAATATGTGTAAATACAACTTAGTCTTGCAGTGCAAAACTAACTGAGCAACAAAAAAAAAACCAAGCACATTATCAGAGCTGCAATGCATGTTGGTATTGCACCACTGAGAGCAACTTGAAGATTAATACTCATTTCTGTCAGTATAGAAATTACATCTCGGGAGCAAAAAAGCATAATAGGAGACATTGTAGTAAACTGCATTTTGTTCTGACTACTTTATTACCTTTAGAGGTGAATAAAACCAGAAAACCATGTTTTGTTTTCTGTATTATAATCTTTTTTTATCAAAAATAAAACCAAAAATCAGATCAGTTGTGATACACCTAAGAACTATTCCCCTCCTACAGTGATTTTCCTTTTAATAACATGCACAAGCATTACTCATGTCTGGCTGCAGGAACATAGTATGGTAATGTTCCTGCTATCCTGCTTAAATGGCAAGGTTATCTTTGATCTGTGCTCTTCAAATTTAGCAAATCAATAATAAATACCAGATCAAGTATTGTACTGTTACTACAGGCTCCCTCTTGCGCCTCTGCTGTACATCACATTTCAGGATTTTTAGAAATTATGGGAAGTCAAACATGAACCAATATATTTAAACCCTAATACAAGCCTGGTTTGACTCTTCTGAGTCACCTTCAAAGCAAAAAGTCTCCGACCGAAGCCTCTTGCAGGGATATTTACTTTCAGTCAAAACTCTCTCAGCTCTTCCAAATGACTTGGCACCATCTTAGCTAACTTTTTAACAATAGTTACTAGACAGTAAGAGCACTATGAAGTATATTTGCCCAACAAGGTGCTAACAGACTCTCCAGGCAGCCAAGACAGTTCAGAAGAAACATTTATGGTGGGTTGTAATTGAAGCAATTTGGTCTCAGCCCCCCCAGCTCTCTCTTGCCCCTTTTCCCAGGCAGCTTTGTCAGCCTGGATCATGGCTGAGGGAGCCAACCAAGGGACATTTGGATGCAGGTCCCTTTTTTCATTCAGGTTTTTTCCCTGTTACCTGGCTTCAAAAGTTAAGAACCTCCAGCGACTAGGATCAAAACTCTGCTTCATGCATGCAGCTAGTGAAGGACTTTGAGACAAGGTCGTAAGAAGCAGACTGTGAGCACTGAACAGGACAGCCACCGTTTTCAGTGCCATCAACCATTTCCAATGAATAAGGAGTTACAAATATTAACTCCTCTTCCATGAGAATATATTGAACATTAGCTTCAAAGAAGACAAATCTCACAGACCAGCACTCACATGCAGCAAGAGGAATGAAGTAAGCTTTCCTCCACATATGTCAGTGAACATACCAGTGCTACCTGATACGGGTTTGTAACAGGTGTTTGTAAGGGATCAGAAACCTGCTCAAATGAGCACTCTGCGTGGGGTTTTTGAGTCTGGAAGAAGGAGAAGGAGACAGGAGAACCATCTGCCACCAAGCACCTATCTGACCTTCGACCAACTCCAGCTGTGAGAGCTCCCACTTTGTTATAAACCAGCATCTAATGACAAAATTATCCATCCATCAGGCTTTTCCTCCCCCCACCCCCCCATTTTCTCACTGCAAATACTTTCTTTATTCCACTTTTATAACACTTTTGGAGTCTGTCTTAGACAATGCCAATCATCTGTTTAAAGAACTTCTGCCACAGTTCTGCTTCTCATGCTGGCAAACCAAAGCCTTGCTAGAAGACAGAGCTGCCGAAGTCACAGCCATAGCAAGACAGCTTCCAAACCACCATTGCTGCAGCTGACTACAGGCAATTTACCTCAGCAAAAATCAGAACAAAACTGTACAATCACAACTATCTGTATGAGAAACATCGTATTCCAGTTTTACGTCTAAAGCGGCCACTCATCCATTCAAAGTCTCCCAGGAGCTCCAATTCACCTGCTCAAAAGCCATCTTAAAGCCCACAAAACTGACATATTTTGATTTATTACGCAAATTAATTTGCATTTTTCTACCACCAGGTCCAGAGGGGTTTAGCCTAGGAATGATGAAAACTTAGTTCGAAAACTTTGTTATGAGCGACTTGTGTTTGAATTAAATATTTTTGATACATAACATTTTCAGTCAGAAGAAACAGATGTGTCAAATTTGATATACTTAGGGAGAGTTCAAAAGACAGAAAAAAACAAATCATGACAGCTCGAAATCTGCCTTTCTTAGAAGTTAAGAGTTAAAGGCTACAGGTTATTTCAAGTGCCACATTTTAAAGTAAAAGTCTCAAATTTGCATCTATATTTGATTTTTTGGTCACAAAATGGTGAAATAAATACAATAAATCCCAAATTAAAGGCATATGAAGATTAAAACATATTGACGTACTACACTTTGACATAAAAAATTGCTGTCTGTATAAATATTGGTATAGTCACCAAATCAGCCTTGCTTCATGAGGACTTCACCACATGATTTTACTTCTAGCATAGTTCAGGGGGTTGGTGCTGGGCTACATGCACAGACAGCAGTAACCTTGTCCTGAAATAAGTAATTTTATTAAGTTGTTAATTAGCCTGAGAAGCTTGATACACTGTTGCTACACACCTAAAATAGACAGTGAGGTATCCTGGGGGATACCAGGCAGTGAGGGGCAAGGCAAGCAGCTGCTGGAAGCACCCAGGAAGAGCTGGGTGCCCTCACCCAGTTCAGCAACACACAGCCCTTCTGCAGCATGCTAGTGTCAAACAGCTCACAAACACAATCAGCACAAGCCATCTAACACAGACCCCACTTAGGTTCCTGGTTAACACTCTAAAGACATTTATTAGAAAGGCTCATTACATTTACTCTTATTGTCCTAACTTGATTTCTCCATACCCACATTTACTTCAGATACAGACACATCAGCTGAGGGTTTTGTGCTCAGCTCAGCTGTTGGAGGATAAAAAGCTGCCATGCTTGTAGGTGCATCACTTGGTAATCGGCATTGTTTGAAGTGGAAAAAACCTGGGTCTCCTGAACGAGGGCAAATGGGGAGGGAAAAGCCTGGGTTTGTCAGCATTTGCTGCCACTGCGGTCCCACAGAGCTGGCCGCGATGGAAAGCAGTAACAGAGTATTTAAAGCCTGATTTACAGTACAAACTGCCAACCCCCTAGAAGCAGGGATGCAAGCCTACCAAAGCATGCTTTGTTTGGACCAATACTATACATTACTGCATCCTCTGACATGTTTCATCTATTCTCTGCCAGGTCATTGTTTACCGTCATCTACTATAGCTGCTGGTCGTGGCAAAGGGTCACACTGAGCAGAGGCAAGGACTCTGCAAGCAGTCTAGAAAGGAATACTTTAGAATATGAGGTTTAAACAATATAAAAATAAAAGTGTTCAACTGATGCAAGTCCATAACACAATTCTAGCTCTTAAAATCTTTCCCATACAAACACTCATACCAGCTGTCCTCAGGCTTACAGAGGGAGAAAGTGAGAAACAGCCCATTACACTGACTATGTATATACATAGATACACATAGCACACACACTTTGTTAGGTGAAGCGGGCTGGAAGCTGGGGTTAACACACTCAAGCTAACCCTTTTGAACAAGGAGAGCTACTGTTAAGGGGTTTAACTACTATTTCTAAGGCAGTTGTTCAGCCACATACAGCTATCACTTCAGTTAGTGACACCTTGCAACAAGGCAAAGAAAAGGGAAAGTGCCATAGCTATTGCGGGATGACAGGAGGAGGCAGCTTCTAGTAATCAATCACAAACCAACAGACCTGCCACATGTTTGTAGGCAACATAGCAAGAGGCAATCAATTTACCTGTAGCTTCATGGTTCTGATGTTTAGAGACTAACACTAAAAGTAGAATTCAGAAAGCAGTTTTATTACAGCATAAAATAATAGGATAGAGGAGAGTCCTCTTTTTGGTACATAAATTTTAGCTGGGTAAGTAAAATTTTAAAAGTCTGGAGCACTACTGTCAAGAGTATTTTATGCACAAGATCATGGTCTGTCAGCCCTGTCACATGTAGAGCTATTAACTGTCTTCCTTTCATTTTAAGCTTGCAAACTGTCTATTTTGCATTGTACCTTTCATCCTTAGCCTTTAGAAGGTGCACCCTGTATTATCTGATGTGCTGCAGGGGTGTGGAGCAGATGTGTGTTCCCAAACGCTGGTGGTTAAAACTCAACAAAGAGCGCAGCAACCCACCCTGCCAGCAACGCCACAGCTGTTAAAGAGATATAGAGGGTGAGGGCCTCACAGCACTGCCAAAATCTCCCTTCAGAACCACCTCAGGCCCTGTGGAAGGCTCAAGCAGCCCCCAGTAGCCACTGCCTTCATCCAAACCCAAGTATTTAGTGTTTTCAAGAGATAAAGAATGTCTTTGTACCCATATCCAAAGGTTCGTATTTATAAAAGGCAGGAAATTATTCTGCAGCTTGGACGTTACAATTTTTCATGGGGAAAGCTACTTTCACTCTGTACATGTAGCCTTTTCTCAGCACCACTGCCCATATTAAAATACAGAATTAAAGCATCCGTTTGGTGAAACAAGTGAACTATTAATCACACGCAGTAACAGCCGCTGTCAGCCTGGTAATGATGAGGGGACTGTATTTGTGTTACCTAAAATGAAGGGAGAGAAAATAGATATATTCCTCTAAAATGGGCTCCTTTTCCCTCAAGTGACATTTCTAAAGTACATCATTCTTAATATTAATTTTGTCCCCAGGTTAAAGGATTGTTCCTCACTTCATGTGATAGGGATAAAGGAACAAACAGCTCCTTAAGCCCTGCATAGGTACTCTAAATCAGGCACTCCAGCCCTTCTCCCACACACTGCAGCCTTTCAGCCCCAGCGCTAGTGACCCATCACTAATCAGGCACAGTCATAACTTCCTTGGGACGGAGGCTTAAATCACCTATTTTGCAACAAATTAAAGTTACACAAGGTGTAAGAGCACATGGGCTTTTTTTCCTACTGGTGTGAAATAATTTACAAACGCATTAAACTCATTCCTTATTCAAAAATCATTACAGCACTTGAGCACCCATCTCTAAGGTGTCCAAACACACTCTAACTGCAAGGAGGCCCTGAGAGGGCACTCAGTTTTCAAAGCTACTTCCTAAAACAAGTGACTTAATTAACATCTATTAAGTATCCAACATCAAGTTGACAAACAGGAGTTGTTCTCTCCCCACACAAGACAACAATGCACTCTCCAAGTATACCTGTGCACATGCCTTGGTTGCTCAGCAGACAGCACAGTGACAACTTTTGCAGGGGAAGCAAAACCCACAGAAAAGGCATGGAGGAAATAAATCCCTCCCTGTAGCTCACTAGGACGCTTTGCACAAAGCTTTACTTCCACGCTGAGCAATACATTATTGTTTGAATAGCTGTCTATCTCCGAAATCAAGGATGCTGCTCAAAGTAAAAATATTGCCCAGTGCAAGGAAGCATAGTGAAATCTTGTCCAAGCTCAGCAAATGGGGCTGTGTGAACTAAGACACCATCCATCAATACTGTGTGGTATCATACATCACCAGTTAATAGGGTGTTAGGGTCATAGTGACTACCTGGATATATAAGAGACAAAAGCTGCAAAACATTTCCAGCTTCACTTCAGTCTTAGTGTTTCTATTGGAAGGAGTCTTTGATGCCCCTTCCATGGAGAGGAAAGCTGTCAGAGTGGAGGACAGCTCAGACCCAAGAGGCATTGCTGACGGGAAGAGCAGTCTAGGGAGCAGAGATTAAACAGCAGAGGCTGTTTAATGGTGCAGTTTTCGGATGGTGCAGATGTCGAGGGGTGATCCAAAGTCGACTTAATTTTTAGAAGATACAAGATGGAGGAGAGAGTAGGCAATAGCTATTGATTCATTTTCACAGTTTAATTAAAATGAGAATACAATTCTTCAGAGCTCAAGTCATCTGGTACATTTAATTAATCTCTTTGGTCCTACCTTGCAAATGAGCAATCATTACAGCAATTCCAGATTTCAATCTGAATTGTTGCCAGCCAGGTTATTCCTGCATTGTATCTCAATGAACAGAAGGGTTATGTTTGTAAAATGAGAGCCCTTGCAAAAATCTGACCTACAAAACATAAAGATGACTAAAGTTATTTAAAAAATTGAATGCTTTTTATCTGACAGGCACACATCTTCATTGCCAAGATTACAGAGAAAAAAGGGCATCCAATCATTTCAATAATGGCACTTTTTACAATCTATTTTTGCAGTACCAGAAGTATTTCAAATATTTAAAAAAAATCACCCTCTATCATTTTACTGAAATCCAATTTTACAAAGCAAATGCAACAGCAAGATGCTGGGTGCTATATAAAAGAAGCTGCAATAATAGAAAATTGCTAATTATATTGTGTCAGTGCCTAAAGGCTCAGATCTGAAAGGTCTGCTCTTCTGTGCTAGGTGCTGTGCAAATACACCAAAACAAGCTTATGAAGAAGCTATAATTAAAAATAAAAAAAATCTTGGGGTGAACCTCACTGGCTTTTAGTTACAAGTACAAAGCAACTGCAAAAGTAACTTTGGTATCACAAGATTCTGCCTGTTTAACAGCTTGGGGGGGTTTACAGGCTTTCTGAAAATTGTAAATGGGAGGTGAAAGGGGAATGACTTGGGAATATGCACAGCCTAGCTCTTCCAGGCAGAAGAAAGTACAGGAGCACACATACAAGGTGCATGCTGGAAAAAGAGATGCTTTGGGATTGCCACCATCACAGCAGTGACAAGGCAAGAGGGAAGAGATGCAGGCCCAGCAGGACCCCGGAAGTAAAAAAGAAGCCTGGATCTACACAGTGCAAGCGTTCAGGCAGCTACTGTTGGTCGTTAGCACAGAAACAGCAGGAAGACATGCTGAAGCTCAGCTTGGGCAGGAGTCATGTTTGCCAATGACACAGACTAAACCATTTTGCAGCTGGGCGATGTACTCAGTTTTCATCATTGCTGAGACAAGCCTGGAGCCCAGTAATATGGCATAGCACAGTGTGCTTAACAGGTACCCTGGAAAAAACTCCTTTAATTACTAAAAACTTTGAGCTCCAACAGCAAACACCAGTTTGCATGCCAAGCTGCCATGGGATATTTTGGAAGCCACTGCTGTGAAATTTCCCACTTACTGCAAATGCAGTGCTAAGGAAAAGAATCATCAATCCTGACTTGTTTTCGCAACATAAGTCATTTTTCATCACACACAATGGGACAGGAGTACTACACACAAGTGTGATGTGAAGGACCTGAAAAATGGTGTTTCATCTTCATGGTCAGCAAAGAGCCAGGGAGCTTCCTTGCCCTTTGGCTGGAAGCAGCCCCGGTTTTTTCCCTGGAGTACTGCATGGTCTTCAGACACAAGCACATGAGAGCTGGATGGGATGGGCATAAAAATACACTCAGCATGCTCAGATGAGGCTGCATGCATTTGGTTATTTTTAGGTTTATAGAGCACTTTAAATCCCTGCTGGGTTCAGCATAACACACTAGAGGTCTTTCAAACCGGCTTAGCCATGGCATCCTATCGACAACTACCAAAGGCCCCATAGGACCCCGGCCAGCCCTCTGCAGCTCAGGCACCCAGCTCACAGCAAGACTCACATCCCACCAAGTCACTTCAGAGATCCTGGCCTCACACACCCCACTCTACAGCTGCAGCCATAAGAAAGGAAGTGCAGGAGTGTGCTGGTCTCATTTTCATCTAATGATCTTGGTCATGTTAGGTAATTTTGTTTCTGGCTTGAGATAGCGCTTCTCCATGCAGCAGATGCCTTGAGGAAACTTTTGCTATAATCAGAAATTATTATTAAAAAAAAATCCTACATAACCTGTATTATTCCTGCCTATTAACATTTATCTCTAAGGAGAAATGAAGGAAATAATGCAAGAGTCCATGCCTTGAAGTCATTTCCTACAAGGACACTTGGACATAGGAAAGCTTGTTGTTTTGGAAAGACACTCTCAAGAGAATATTTCAATATTAACAGAACAGAAAACCCTACTTGAAAGGCAAGCTCTGCTCCCTCCTTTTCAAGGATAAGCCAGTCAACACTACTTTTTCTTCATCCCTGTTTCTTGAGATTCTTGGGTAATTTGAAACATTAACTAATTTTAGATAAATTCATAGAAACACAGAATGGATTGGGTTGGAAAAGACCTTAAAGATTACATACTCCTAACCCCCCTGCCATGGGCAGGAACACCTTCCACTAGACCAGGTTTCTCAAACCCCCATCCAACCTGACCTTGAAGAGTGGCAGGGATGGAGCAGCCACAGCTTCTCTGGGCAACCTGTGTCAGGGCCCCACCACCCTCACAAGGAAGAACTTCTTCCTTATATCTAAACTAAATCTCTCGTCTGTCAGTTTAAAGCCATTCTCCCTTGTCCTATCACTACTTGCTCTTACAAAAATTCCTGATGCCTTGCGAGAGTCTTCCCTTTCCTTACTCCCTTCCTTTTGTCCCCAGACACCTGGGAATAGAAATCACAGGATTAGGACCAGAAAATTAGTGTTATATTGTTCTGAGAGTTTCTAGTCATTAACGCCCAACTAGCCATCAGGAAGGATTTAAGTAAGCCTGCCCCAGATGTTGTCCTTTCTCCTGCTGTGCTCCTGCTGAAGCATAGGCAAAGCTGAGGACAGTGACATTCATATTACATCAAGAGATCATTGACACATCCAAAGCCTGTTTCCAAGGGGGCAGAAGCAGAGCAGTACTCTCTGGATTAAAGTAGGATTTTTGCCGGATCCAGTCAAAGTGAAAATGTCAATGATTTAAGGATGCGAAAATTAATAGATGAGCTTGAAGTGAACTTCTGAGTTGCTGAGACGGGTTTCTCTGCTTACCCCAACTTAAAGGCTCAGAGAGGCCTGGCTGAGGCATGACACAGGATACATCAGGCAAAACCAGAAAGAACAAAACAACCTCAAATCAAGGGACTAACATCTCAACTTGCTGTATAAGCAAACCTTGTGTATAAAAGACGAGCTACACAAAAAAAGATCTATGTTCGACATCTTCATCTAGAGCTGATTTATTCATTATTCCAGAGGGGAGGAGAGGAGGCAAAGGCTTCATGGTGACAGCACTAGGCACTGCTTTTCTTTTTGGCTTCATTTTTCTTCCCACATTCTGCAAAAGCATATGCTGAATCCACAGCTGCTGTGTTGCCATCAACAGAAATGCTAATATCAAGTAATTTGTGAGCGCTGATGATGCTATAATTTATTGTAATTCAGCGTTAGAGGAGGGGGAGAAAAGGCAAAACAATGAAATCACATACGGAAACAGCAAGCAGAAGTCTTAAGTATATTGAATATTTTAAACACACCTGCCTGCTGGTCCTCATTGAACCCTTCTGCTCCTTCGTGTCCATGACAGAGCTGCAGAGGAGTTCAGGGCTTCACACAGATAAACCAGCAGGTTAAAAGGATGGACATCTGCTGTGCAGGGAGGACACAATCTGACAGCATCCAGCAGAAACTATTGATTGATGTTCATACATAAACAGTGATACTCATTCATGACTTCAGGGTCCGTTGTCCATTGCAAGGGGGAATTTCATTAATGGCTAGTACATTACAACTCCAAACAGTGCTGCCCTCGGATGAAGTGCAAAGGCAGTAGCTCCACATTTGATAGCCTTCATAACAAAGAAAATCTTTCCCTGGCCAGCAACCCACATTTTGGGCCCTGCAGGGACCCTCCTGCAGGTTTCTGTTACGATGGATGGGGAGTCACCTTGTGCCCCAGTATGAGGCCCCCTTTGGTACTCAACAGACAGGGACATGTAAGAGGGATCCGAGATGTGGGGCTGTCTGCTGGTTAGCACTTAGAGGGACATGAAAAAAATGCGTTTTTTCATAGCAGATCTGTATAACATCACCACTGAAAGATATTTGGTGAACATAAACATAAGGAGCTGTCCACACTTTTGAAATGTACCTGGCAAAACAAAGAACTAGATTTAAGAAAAGGAAATTCCTCCTCCCGTCTCTTCTCCCACCCTGCAGATTAATGAACAGAGCACTGCAGGGCCAGCTCCAGGGAATGCTCATGGTTCCTGGCTTGTATTCCTCACCCACCTCCCCTCTTGCAAGCATGGCTTGGGAGAAACAGTAAGAAACATGATGTGTAGATGTCTTGAAATCAATATAATTCACCAGTAGAGAAGGTGAAAGACAAGGGAAATCAGCTGTCACAGAAAGCTTGCAGAAAAGAGCCAAATAAAATCAGTGGTTTGGCATGCTATGGATGAATTAAATACATGACCTGAAAATAACAGATTTCTGAACATAAATATTTACCTTATGTTGAAGGATGCAAATGGTGATCATCAACGGAGTGTCATACCCAAAGATTTCACAGATGCCACTAAAGCAAATGAGCCTGAGCAATACTTGTTACAGCACTCAAATAAAGGAGCACAAGCACCCACATTACACTTACAGGCAGGGAGGGCTCATGCCTCGGGCTGGCAGGCTTTTTGGTCATGCCATAGGGCCCATGAGCCACCGAAGGGACAGGCACTCAGGACAGCCATGCTTGCCATTCACAGCGTGAAAAGTCAGCTTGTCACAGCAGCACGTGTAGGGATGCTTGGAGACAGTATTACTTCCCCTCAGTGATTTCAATACCAGTATTTTTCCTCGTCTATTATGTGTTCTTCTACCTGCTTTGCTTCCAAGTTTCCAGGACAGCAATGGCTGTGTAACACCATGGAAACTATTATTTTATGACCATACATTCCAGAATGCTATTTGGATAAATTACAGCTCATCAATCAAATGGATATTTTAGTTATAGAAGTGAAGATCCATAAACCTACCAATACATCCTGCTATTTTAGAGCACCTAGAAATTATTATTTCCACATATTCTCATTTCAGAGACTACACTGCAATTTATGCCTTGAAAACAAATCTATTCAGAGCTCTCTTTTAACAAAATTCTTATTTGACAAAGCGCTGCCCATCAAAAGATGTTTTCAGCTGCAACAATATCATGAGTCACGCAGCAACCCAGAGATCCTGACCTGTATGTGTTTGTTTCTCAGTCTTGCCAACTAGCAACCAGCTCATTTGATAGTCTGCAACAATTTCTAACAGGAAGGCAAATATTTTTCTAGATTGCTTGAAAGAAGTGTTTTTAATCAAGACATAGCATAAAAATATTTCCTCGCTCCTTCCCATCATTGCTTAGTTTTGATTTTTTACAAATTAGTTGCGATCTAGGCAATGTCAAAACAAACGACTAAACTGAACATGAAGCAACACATTCTTGGGTAATTTGTACTGTGAAGGGAAGGAAAAATCCCTTTTACACTAGAGTCAAATACACTGATCATAAGCTTTCTTAACCTAGACTGAGGAAAAACTGAGTAGGATCAGATAAAGACCCACTAGACTTTCATTTGCCAAAACATCATTTGACAACCCTTAAGAAATATTAAGTATGAACTGAAAGACAAAGGGTATAAAATGTTAAAGTGACCTATCCAAGTTTAAAAATAAAAATAAGGCTTAAGTCAAAAAGTCTTAGCTGGATGGAGAAGGGTGACTCCCCATTTAATTAGAGGTAGGTATAGGTGAGTTATTGATATGATAATCTGATTTTTAAGTGTGAAACTCTGACAGCTAGGGCTTGTCCCCACATTTGTTATAGAAAGAAAAGAAAGTGAAAGAAGAAAATACACCCTAAAACATTCAGTCAGTCAGTAATACCAAATGCCAAACTTTTCAGCCTTAAGTAAAAGGCAGCTATATCTTCCTCTTTATCAATCTGGAAGTTTTCAGTATAAATTTAGTTCACAGAGGTTTGATTATGATGATTGGACACAAAATCCCTTTGAAGCTGGTGACAAACTCTGTGTGGTTGTAGAAAATATGAGAGCACACCTATGTAATGTTAAAGTCACCACCTTGAAAGTTTCACTTTTCTGCATACAGATTGTCTTATTCATTTCTATCAAGTCTGAAAAGAAAGTGACTTTTTAACTTTACAGACAGGACATTTCATTTGGTGAGCAACAAACAGTTTGTGCATATGTGTGAGATTGTCAATTAGGTTGAAGGCATTATTAAGGAATTCACAAAACTGACAAGTCATTGCCTCTGCAAGGCTGACAAGAACAGAGCTCACAGATCTCAGGTCTCAGATGAGCAGCAGCAGTGGGAGATCACTGAAAGTGCTTATTTCTAATCAGTTCCGTAAGACTCATTTGCAGAGGAGATTTTCCACTTTGGTAACCATACAAAATGTCACATCTTTCAAGAGAGCCTTATCAGAATAAAAACAACAAATAAAATGCCAAATTCTGACACTGCGAAAGTTCACTGAAATGAAAGCTGTATTTCATCACTACCTCTGAAAGTAACTCTATACTCAGACCTTTAATTATAATCAGCTACGAACAAAAACAAGAGATTACAGTCAATGAAAAAGCTGTCATGGGAACACGCAGATGTGATCCCAGAGTTCAATATCCATATCCAGGGCTGGGCTGGAGTATGGATGCCCATAGCTAAAGATTTTTTTTTTTATTTTTTTTTTTTGAGTTCTCCCAGCCCAACAGGTTCAAATTTTTTAGGTATGAGAGAGGCACTTGAGGAAAGGTTGTACTGACAATAGGTTGGTTTCCCTAGTAAGGGCATAGAGAAGTAAGGACAAGACCACCATGATCAACTAAACCAGCCCAAGGTCAATAAAGTACTTACAGAAGTTAAGGAGTCCTGGTCCTGCCACAAGTGAGGTCAAGGAGCCGTTACCTGCCTAGGCTGCTGAATCACACCCAACCTTCTGCCCAGGTGCTTGATTGTTCTAATTGAATTAGTCCAGCAGAATTGTTTATTCTGAAGCCTGCAGGCATTAAAAACAAATAAACAAAAAAAAAAAACCACCAAAACCCTCCCAAAAAACTCCAAACAAATAAAACCCAGCAAACAAGCAAAACAAAAACACCACCACAAAAACAGAGCGCAACCCACACTAATAAAATAGCTTAATGCTGTGAGCATCTTAGTAGCCAAAACTAATAATAAAAAAAAATAAAACCCTTTCTGCAAACTACTGAGGAATCTACAATGCTGCCTAACAAGATTTATCAAACACTAGGGAAAATGAGAATTATGTAGTTTGGTGAATTGTGTCCTCTAACCTTTGACAAGACCATTCTGCTTTTATTCCTCAGTACAAAAATAAGCCTGCAACAGAACAACAGAACATTTCCTTGAAATGAGCAATTGTCATCATGTCATTAGAGTCATTCAACAAAGCTATTTATCTCCTGAAACATGAGGGAACTTTGCATTTTGGCTCAAAACAGAGAACTACCTGATGATACACAGATCAAAAAACCTGTCCCTGCAACAGCCAGCAGACACTTCCCCCCTTTTCAGCAAAGCCATGGCAACAGAATCCATCATGGTTTACAGAGACTGAGAGGATCATTTGCGAAAGGAAAAGCCTGCAGAAATTTTTATTTTATTGGCATCTGTTGTCCCTATCCAAGGAAGTCTTCATGCTAAAGGCTGAAGCCCCACTGCCTGTAGTTTCTCGAAAATTTAGAGGATTGGTGGACTCATTGTTTACATAAGTAAAGAAAAAAGTGGCAATTGCATATATAATGTCACTGAGGACCTACGTCTGCTGATCTTTGTTCTATCCAGCAAGGCAACAACCCAATTAAGTATCTTCGTTTCCTCCACAGTGTTTCCCATGTTTCCCAACAAATTGAGTGTAGAAGAATCATAGAATAGTTAGGGTTGGAAAGGACCCTAAGATCATCTAGTTCCAACACCCCTGACATGGGCAGGGACACCTCACAATAAA
>WYDI02022533.1:19171-186747 GCA_009867235.2 Psittacus erithacus | reverse complement strand
GGCCCCATTCAAAATCATTTTTCTTCTGGGTCACATGATAGAGAGGGCTTACAATCAGACTGTAATTTGGGATGTGCCTTCTCCAGAACCCCACAAAGGAGGACTGCACACACAAGCCTACCAATGATGAAACTGCATCGAAGAACTCTGTGGCTTTCTGCATGCCAAATCCCAAGGCTGAACCTCAAGGCACAGGTTAAAAAGCTTCCTCAGGGCAGGTGTTTTCTTCCCACATATGTTGCTGGTGCTGCTGTTGACTTTCCAGTTGCAAGTTCAGTGCTATCAGTGATGGGTTGGAGATGTCAGCGTGTACCAGCTTCCAACAACCAAGACAACTGTTCTCGATACTCACTGGCACTTGGGCATCAGTTAATTTTCAGAGATTAAAACACAAATTCTGCAGATTTTCAGGTACATCACTTCTCATAACATCTTTCCTTTCCAGAAATCCTTTATGTTTGCAGCAGGGACACTGGCCACCACTCACTCTTCTCCAAACGCAGCCACACATTGTGGCACCCTGCGATACCCTCTTTATCAGCTTTGAGAAGAGCTACCGATGGAAACCCTGTAGCCTCACCTCTGCAATTCACTCACATAAGCCCTGCAGGGAACAGAAGAGCTCCTCTATTGGCATAGGGTGCGTTGATATATTACTGTTACAAGGCACAGATCCAAGCTCTTGCTGCATTGCTCTTAGAAGGATGAGAAGTGAAGGACAGCCTGGCAGCAATACAGTACTTTTTTGTAAGTTTGATTCTAAAGATGAGGGCTGAAAGAGAGACAAGACCAACCCACAGAGTCATTCACCAACATCCCCACAGGGAGAAAGAGTGGAAGAGCACAAGGCTGCACCCTATAGAGTTTGATAAACCAGGGTGTTTACCCTTGGTACGCATTAATTTGCAGGGAGAGAGGGCAAGGCGAGGAACAGGAACATCAAATATATTTGGCAGTGAATATTTGAAAAAATTAATGCAACCACAGTTGAAATAGCTGAAATTTGATTTGCTGAGAGATCTCTTGGACAGACCACAGTGTTGAGCATGCAACTGCTGGCTTATCTAACTGCTTACTCTTAAGCAGGACACAGAGATCCTCTTCCCTCTCAGCCTGATGAAGAAAGACTGGATAGCTGGAAAAGCTTTCTGATGGCAGGAAAGAAGTCTTAGATGCAGCCATAGCAGAGAACAGACACACTGAAGACTGTAAACAGTCCCTCAAGTCACACCTAAAACATGCTAACAACAAAGCAGAGGAATTTACACTACTCTTGTACCTGCCAAGGAAAGAAGGGTAGATTTCTAGTGTTTATCTGCTACAGTGTAAAAATCAAAAACAAGATGCAGAGAAATAGTTGCTCAATTATTTTACTCTACTGTAAAATTCTTCACTGTTTAGTCATTAACTACACTGCAATTACCTCATTTGAGGGAGGATATGAAGAATAACATGAAATTGGTATTTGCAAACAGTAAAGGGATCCACCATAATAGCAAATATGATTATCTGCAGTCTCACACCAGCACTTACTCATTTTAAACATAAATAAATAATGAAATTGACAGATTTTAAAAAATCCACCAAGTGAGTAACTTTCTGGTTGTGTCATCAGCAAAACAAATGCCAGGAAATTCAGAACTAATAGATTTACATGGTAATTAAACCTGCACATCTTCCCAACTTGCTCAGGTTACACAGTTAGAAATGCTGAAGGTCACGCTGGGCAAATCTCATAAGCCACTCCATTATGCACAAATGCATGCACACAGTTCCACTGCAAATGCTCAAATATTTCCAACCCACAACTAGCAAAGAAGAGATGTATTTAACTAATCAGGGGGATTTTTCAAGAACCATGTTTACGCCTTTGCCTTTCCTTGTTGCAAAATACTCTGTTTTCTTAAATTCCTCTATCCGTCTCCTGCCCCCAAAAAGTATTTTGGATTTAAAAAGAGAGTTTTAAAAAACCCATAAAATTTATAATAACTAAGACTAAATATGGGGTGAAAGAAAAAAGAACAAAAAAAAAAAATAATAATAAAAGAAGCCCTTGTGCAGTTGAGGCAAGGCTAAGAAACAACCCTGAAGTTCGGTGTCTCTCAAGTCCACTATCTGCATGCAGAGAAAAGGATGCTATTGCTCATTCCTAGCCTAGCCTCTTGGGAGTCACATAAATTAGGAAAATCCTTCTCACACTCCCCTGCCTTTCCTCTAGTGCATAGTTCTTGGATCTAGTCTAACTTTTCAATAGGCTGGGCGCATGTTTTGCTATTTCCCACCCTCTCCTCAGAAGAGGCAAAGTCAGAGAGGAGTGAGTCATGGGGACCAGAGCACCAGAGCGGTGAGTCAGCTAGCTGGAAGCCCTTCAACAAGGCTCCCCCCCTGTGGGTTCCTGGCTAAGACCTCAAAATACATTATTAATTCTGTGTTGCAAGCAAGCATCTGGATTAAGCTCTCAGATCAGATGTATTCATTCCTTTGTCTCGGCTACTTTTTTCCCCTTGTTTTTTTTACCTCTTACACCAGGCTCACTGGTATGCACTTCATTTGTCTCCAAAGTCAGCTCTCAGCTGCCAGCTTGAGCAGCAGAACCACAGAAAAACAAATCTCTCCATCAATTCCCCGCATGTCCTTCTTTTCACCTGGTGAGCAGCAGGGTCATCATTCTTTACCACCAGTGACTGCAGAGCCTGCAAGACAAGCCTGACTGACGGGTCTGCCCTTCACAAACCTCCAAACCACCAAAAGTAGGGGCAAGCCTCTCCCCACCACTCCAACTAGTGTGACTCACCCTAGACAGAGAAGGTAGCTCAGCTTCCAAAACTTGGTCACTGGTGTGTCTGATGATTTTTGGCATCCAGGCAAGATACTTAAGAGACCACTTATGCTATTAAAAACTGTTTAGTGAAGAAAGGAATAGATGCAGTTGCTTTGGGTTTTTTGTTGCCCTAGATATGCTCTAGGCATGCAATGCTAGTCATAAATACTTGTTGTGAGATTCTATCATCTTGCTGGGTTATGCCCCAGGTACACCTACAGGCAATTTGGAAGGAACTTGCATTTACCTCAAGTTTTACATCTAACTAGTGTCTCCTGGGTAACTACCCAGTGTTTAGCCAAAAAATAAGCAGTGAAAGAAAGTTTTCAGACAAATTCAACCTTTGTGTACAAATTTTACAATTCATCAGTGGGCATTTATGTTCTTGTTTGCTGCCCAAGAGCTTGGCAGCAGGATAACATGTTTTGTTGCTGCACAGCTGGTTTAACTTATAGCCACTTTTGAAAGAAAACAGTTACTCCAGTTTCTTCTTGTATGCATGCAGATAGATCTTAACATTACAGTAGTGTTTTATAACATTTGGGAACACTGCACTTAGTTTCATTTATCATCTTCCCCCAGCATGGAAATGGGAGGGGAGGACAGCAAAGAAAATTCATCTCAGTCCTCGTGTAACAGCACATCCCCCGTCAAAGAACACAGCTAAGCCCTTTGTGAAGAGCACAGCCAGCACAATTCCTTTTTAAACAGAATCCACTAGTCTTTTACTCATTTTAGATATAGAAGATCTCAAGTTGGAAGGGACTCAAGGATCATCAAGTACATCTCCCAGATTACTTTACAGATATAACAGGAAGGAGGAAAGGATAATGAGGGAAAGAAGCCAGAAGTCACAGGGATTGTCCAGACAGCCTACACAGAGACAAGGCCCTCTTCCCAGGGATGACTAGCACCATGCAATTCAGGGATGGTTACTTAAAACAGAAGTGCTGCAACCTGCCCTGCAGGCCACTGGTAGTTTACTCATCTGCTCACCTAGCAAGGTCTCAACGCAGTTCCCACATGCCAGGCAACACTAGAAGCTGCCAATCTCTGCCTATGGGCATAACCTTGCAGAAGCATAACCATCCCAGTGGCACACTGTGCCAGGGTGAAATTAGGATAGCTCAGTAAAATTGCAACTCCTTATGCAGGTTCCTGTTAGTGCACAGGACCTCCTGCGGAATGCAGATGCTCTACAGCTCAGCTGTTTCACATTTAAAGTGTCCATAACAGCCTCCTCCCTCAGGACTAAACCAGTGTCTTTCAAAGGAGGATCTTAAATTAGTCTGAGCAGTGTAGGTAGGAAACAACAACTTCTACTCTGTGCTCTGGCTTGCCACTCCTGATTGACAGGACATTTGACATTTAAAATAAAATTGCCATTTTCTTCCTCAACAATGTCACTTCTTTAATGGCTGCAAAGTTTAAATGGCAGGGTTCCAGACTGCAGGAGTGATCATTCCTTCTTTTTCCTAATGCTGGCTGCAAACCTACACACCACCCATCAAAATTAAAGCTGTCTGGTTATTATAAAATAAGTAAGGCTTTATTATCCGTATTGGCAGCCTAAGGAGAGATTGAGCATTTTATTTCACTAATGAGTGAGTAGGTCTTGGTTTACAGATTTATTTTTGTATTGGGGGGGTTCTGCTGGGTTTTATAAATGTTGCCTAACATTTTTAGATGGTTAAAATTGCAGATGCCTGTAAAGTTTTAAGGAGGCAAAACACACCACATGCATATAACCCTTTCTTGAACTCGAGAAGCACGTGTTTGAGCACAAGGGAAGGAGAAAAAAAAGACAGTGTGGTTTTGCAAAACAAATGTGAAGAAATCCATAGGTCATATCACCTTACCCAGGAGATGAACTCCCCTGCCTGATTCAGAGCTCAAGGATCAGTGGCCTTTGGCTAGCCATGACCTTAGCTGCCACGGGTTTTAGACCCTGCCCAGCAGAAACTGCTGCCCCCTCTATCAGTCAGATATTTACTATCAGGGCAGAAAGAGAAACAACACTGTCAGGACTTTGTGTCCAGTCCTGCTGTTGCTGAGTGTTACACATTAAGTACCACGCACTAAACAAGTTAGTTTGATGTCAAATCCTGTTCCAGCATTTGATCTCACCAGACAGTAGAACAAATGACTACATTAAAGAACCCCTTTCCAGTAAGCCCTATATCTTGCTTTCAGTAGAAACATCCTAGGATTTGATCTGACATACCTCTCATCCTTCTCATTAACTTGCACTAAGACCAAAAATTGTGGATGCACACAGAGCTAATACTTTCCTAACAGCAGGTATAATCAAAGACTTCCCATCTCAAACTGTCAAAACCTTTTCTGCTTGCAACTTTGCAACATGCTTCATGTCAAACCAGCTACTGCCTCAGGAAGCTAAAGAAGACTGGAGCAATACTACTTGATAATGACAACTCCAGGAAAGAACATGCCTACCTTGTACCTGAATTCATGACAGTAGAGCTGTTTTCAATCAGCCAGCCCTCCCCAAACCCATCCCTAAGCAAAAACCCTTGCATTTGGAAGCTGCCTCCAGTGGTCCTCCATACGACAAGATGGATATTTCAAGACACCAAAGTTGCACTTGTACAGCCATAACTCCGCAGAAATTCGCACAGGAACCCACAAAAATCATTTTGGCACCTCATTTTGTATCAACTGGTACCTTGACCAGCACTGGTACTTTAGCCGCCTCCCCCTGAGGAAAGATGCATTTCATTTTATGTCACCACAAGAGTGGTGGTGGTCACTCGTTTTTCACTCATGATAAAGACAGACCAGTTTGTTTTCAAGCTCCACCGAAAGCTGTTGAGAGAAAGGAAACAAGGGGACAAGATGTGAACAAGATCAAATAAATATACACTTAAAAGCACGTGTAGCATTTGTCTAGACAAATTATTTTAAGATACCCCACACTTGAGAGCCGGTATTCCCATCTCCTATGACAAGTTTTTGTCACCATGCCAGAAAACGTTACTTCAGTCAACTTTATAAAAAAAAAAATAGGAGTGCTACTGGATTAAGGTTCAGGACAGCTGCGTCCTTAGACCATGTCTCAAACAAAAACAGCTCTCCTCTATGCTTCTTTCTAGAGATGCAGGGACTGGTGGAACAGCTTAGCTAGAAATATGTGTGCTGGCTCCCTCACCTCAAGAGTCCTTGTAATAGGGAGGGACTTTCAAACCAGCATTGCCTTCATTTGCTTGTGCACAGGCATTTCAGCTTCTTAGCCCCCCCCCATTCAGAGCATTCCCTCCTTCTTCTGTACCTCCCTCTGTACCTTCGATTTCTAGACTTCTGCTCCCAAGCAGTTAAAAAGAGGCCTAAGCCTAACTCATAACTTCACAGGATGCAAAATTAGTGAAACTGGGAAGGCAGCTGCAAGTTGCAGGCAAAGACTCTGAAGGAGCAGAGCCAGAAGAGCAAGGGTGCAGAGGGAAAGCAACACGAGGAAGACGGAAAGTCACAGTGCTTTGGAAGGGATAAAATTAACCTACGGCAGTTAAGTAGTGTATTAGGGTTGTGCAAGAACTTCCTCCATCCCCAGCTGAGTATTTTTGACAAGTGCCACTGACTTTTGTACCTTGCCATTTAAAACTGCCCATCCTAAAGTGGTTATTCTCATGGCTGCTATGGCCTTACCCTAGTTTATTCTTCCCCATCCAAAATGCAGGCTCAAGAAGGAAAGAAGACTTAGTAGGGCCTGGCACAAGACTCCCGCGTCTCTGAGTCAGCAAGGCAGAGGCACATCGCTGTGGGAGCGGTGCCAGCACATCCAGCACAGGCAGACCCTTCTCCTGCAATTAACATTTCCTCCAGCCCATGCTCTGCAGTCCTGAAGAGATGGTCAAGCTCTTTAAGCTGCCCTCATAAAACAGAGGATTGAGAGAACCTCACAAGAAAGTCTTTAACCAAGAAAGCACCGATGTTGATTGATATAAATCATTCATGAACATTTCAGCAGACGCCTAAAAACCAAAACCCTTGCCATCTCACCACGGCAGGTGAAGAAAAAACCACACCGGGCAAGCAACCCTGCTTACCATGGAAACTTACAAGTATTACATATTTGGGTTAACAGAAGAAAGGAAAAATTAATGAAAATTAACATAAATCAGATGACAGAGAACAAGAAAGAGTTAATGGAAAATACAATTCAGAGGGGAAAGAGGTTTGCTTCTGAGTTTGTCAGGACCCAGAAGAATGTTAATTATAGATCAGGCCATTGCTTGGCTGCAGTTACTGGGGGAGGAGGGAGGAAGATCAAAATGTTTAATTGAATATTCCTGGGAGGGGGTGGTTCTGAATTACTGCTCTTGGTATGAGAACAGATGATACAGCCATCCCACAGGATGGTAATGAAATGATTTTCATCCCAACAATAACGGAAGAGAATATAAAACCAACAGCTATGCAAAGCTGGCCATTTTAATTAGCAGACCTAGAAAGCTTCCATCTGAAAAGTCTAATCAGAGCTTCTAAGGAGCTCTTGAAACTATTTTCAGTATGAGACAATACTGATATGGACTGTAAAAAATAATGTGTAAATATTTAAGTGTAAACAAGGCAACCAAAGTAACAACAATTTAACCTACCTACTGTTCATTCCTAAGAGAAGAGATGGAGAAGGGAATACAGTAGTTGAGTCCAAGAATGAAAAGGGAGAGATATCTAAAGCAAAACACAACTCAGCTGATTGCACCACATGTTTTCAGTGGGTTCCCACAGGGATCAGTTCTTGGCTGCAGCCTTTAATATTTTATCAATGACCTGAGAGGAAAAGTCACAGAAGTTTGCAGATAACACAGGATCAGCAGGAGCAGCGAGTAATAAAAAGGTCAGGTCACAGACTCAAAACACAGAGTACTTGGTAAGCATCCATAAACAAGTGACATGTTTTAAATAAAGCTGAAGGTTAAAATAAATCTTACTGCTGCAAGCAGAAGGCCCCAGTTCATGCCTGGGGCCCTGACAATTGGAAACAGAGATCTCAAAAGGACTTGGGACCCTGGGAGAGATGCAGCTGAAGGGCTATCCAAGGACAGGACCACAAGCACTTCATGCACAAAGGAGGGCCTGGAGAGGAATTATTGCAGGTGTGTGCTCACCCTCTGAATGCAAGAGACCCCTTGTTGCACCCCAGGTCGAGCCCCTTGGACAGAGCACTGAGGTTTCATGCAGGTCCAGAAGCAGTCAAGCAATGAGGAGCCTCACACGGTTATCCCATGCTGTGGGGCCAGTGCCAGGTTACACAGCCAAAGAATAGCAGAGAGGTAGTGTTACTGCAGAAATTTTGCCTTTCTTATGCATTTAGGGGGGTTTTCTGTCTGTGCTAGTTTCTTAAATGAGACTTCATATTTAAAAGAAGTTGACCTGTAAAGCTCAACACCCAGCTACAGCCTTGTACTACAGACTCACGCTGATCACACAACCTGCTGCACAAGTCTGTGTCCCCTGCACAGCCCAAAGGACATGGGTTTGAGAACTTCAAAAGACAGAGGGGTGTGAAGCAGGAATTCATTTTCTCCATACTTGTGGCAGATGCAGCTACTACTGGCCACAGCCAGGCTCCATCCTAAGCCACCCAATTCTCAAAAAAGGACCTTGAACAACTGGAATAAGTTCACAGAACCACTGTAGAGCTGGAAATCCTGCCTCATAATAACAAAAGAAGAAGCCAATGCGTTCAGCTTGTCAAAGAGGAAATGAACGCAGAATATGAACTTTCTGTAAGTACTGACACAGGGAATAAGCCTTAGAGAATGGCCCTACTGGCCTGCAGCTAAGTTTACAAGCTGAAGCCAGATTCATTCATCATGGTTATAAAGGGTTGCAATATTAAAAAAAGGAAGAACAATCAATCATGAAAGAACAGAGTGAATTCTCTGACACAAGCCATTCTATAAATGAAGGCTGTAGGTTTCCCTACAAAGGAATACAAACAGGAAACAATCTGAGGAAGTTTTATAGCCCTTGATTTACATGAGACTAAACTAATTAATCAAAACTGCTTCCTTTGGACTTCTTGCAGCAAACAAGGCTGTTTACTAGAGCAGCAGCATGTTCTGGAGAATTCAACACAAACCCGGAGTTGGGAAACATGCTGATGCTGCTTTGCATTCCTATATTCCAGATAACTTGATATCCTTATCAGGAAGGCAGCCAGGGAACACAGTTCAAGAACCTAGGTTTAAGACCAAAGGTTGTTCGTGTTAGACACAACTAAACTACACACAAGCAAACTCTAAATAGAGTGCCTGATAAACTTGGAGTGGCCGCCACATCCCACAGCACTAGCCCACAGAACGCCTCCTCCCTTCTTTTATTTTGTAAGGCTGGGTTCTCAAGCCCTACCACACAAGTGAGTCAGCTTTCCTTCCTGTGCCCAAGCTATGCTGGTGAGGGCCACAGACACCCCAGCACCAGCTGAGAGAGTGATCCCATACGTCTTGCCATCACCCCAAGAGCTGCACCTCAATAGAGAGCTGGGAGAGTGTTACAGAGCAAAAAGTTGTCAGGTTTGCATTGGACTTCAGGGTTTCTCAACCGGAGAGAAAATACAAACGCTCAGCAACTCCCACACATGTGAACTACACCCTACCCTTCTGATACTGATCTGTTTGTCAGGAACAGAGGGGCAGCTGCAGTCATGCCAAAGCAAAAATGCCTGCAATGAACTGAGAGGACTCACAAGAACAGAGTGTCACGATCACTTTCAGAGTCCACGTTTAATTTCCAAACAAACCACATCCGATAGATGGCTGATTTCAGTGGTGACGGGAGATTCCCCACAAGCCCAGACAAGGGGAATACCAGAATGCATAAGGAAATTAAAAGGGAGCTTTCACGTGGATTGACTTCAAAAGAAATCATTTAGCAGTTGCTCATTTCAGAGTCTCTCTTACAGCGTCTCCTCCCTAGCAAAGCTGCACACGTCTGGGCTTCTTTTACACGGCCCATGGTCCTTTTCAACTGCCAAGTTCACAGCAGCGGCAGCCTGCCCAGAGCAGAGATATAAGAGGCAAGTTACTTTATTCTTTCTTTAAACCCAAGAAAGAGCACAAACACTTGTGCAGTATGCACCCCATTCCAACACACAGAGAGAACAAGGTAACTTAGGCTCTTATGTTAGAAAAAAAGCTTTTTTTTCTTTTTCTTGCAGTTTGATAAAACGTTAAAAGCAAAAAGCTGACAGAAAAGGAGAGGAAGCATTTAAAGGAAAGGAGGAGTTTCATCCTATTTTAAAGATTAATTGCAAGATTAATCCCACCAGGCAATGCAAGCTTCTGGCACTAAAGCCAAAAGGTGCCTCCAGCCAACACATATGCGTGCACCCCCATGCAGCATCTCCCCAGTCCACATCCCTCAAACGGTAATGCACAAACAAAGCTGCTTTCACTTGCAGCACTGTGATTTAATTAACTGGATGTATTGAGCGAGCGCGTGCTGTGCGGTGCAGAAGACAACTCTCCCGAGACTGCCAGAAAAGCCTGCCAGCATCCCGGGGATGGAGACGGGCAGAGGGAAGTTCCAGACATTGCATAAGCACAGGCACACGTAATCGCTCGTTCGCGCTCTTCCGGCCAGCGCTAACCCAGACCCCTGCGAGTCGCAGCCAAGATCTACTCCAGCTAATTCAGAAGCAACTGGGTGCCCAGGACAAGGGAGAGGCCCTGCCTGGGGAAGGACACAGGTCCTGCTCACATGCAGCTGTACCAGCACCCAGCTAGCATGAGCCCCAAGCCTCCATAGGCCCCTCGGTCCCTGCTTGTGTAACTGTTATCCCACAGATTAAAGGAAGGAAAACAAAGTAAAAACACAGGGTTTTTTTCCAGGCTCCGTCAGCATTGCTGTAAGGAAATAAATGCAGCTGAGCACACCGTGTGCTGTCCCACACTGCCTGCGCAGACCCAGGCCTCTCGCCTCCAGGCACAAAGGTGCCCTTTGCCTCTTCATTCCACATGCCTACAGCTGGACTTGACCGTCTTAAAGGTCTTTTCAACCTAGATGACTCTATGATTCTATGCTAAGGGCAACAGTGAACTGATACTCTCCTATCACAAGAGATTTCATGGAAGATTGCACTGCATTCAATGCCAAGATTACTGGGATCATAAAAGTGCCAAAGAGAGTTAGGACTCTATGCTGAAGCCTGGAGTGAAGGACCCACATGGCCGCTTCAGGCTCTGAAACCTACCAAGAGAAAAAGAGCAAGTCCAGGAGCTCAGAAAACACAATTTGCCTTCAGACTTCAGGTGCCATTGTTTGCTCCACGCTGCCTGTAAGATACCTATGGCACATAGCCATGCAGCATACTGGCTGCTGAGCACCAATCCAGCACAGGCCCCCACATTACACAGCTCAAGTGGAAAGCACCTGAGGGGGGAAACATTCTCCCAGAGCTAAATGAGTCTGTTCATTTCCAGGGAAACACAGGTACATAGCCAGAAAAATCATCAGGAACTTTGTACTGTTTATGCAACGCATAACTCCAGAGCAGTTAAGGCTATATATACACAGAGATATATACTTGTGTGTGTGCGCGCGCGCTTGTGTATGTGTCTGTGTGTATTAAATATAGCTTGGTTTTTTAATACGGTGCCGTTGGCTGCGGAACAGTTCGGATGAGCGTCTGCTACAGACCATCTGGACTGGGAGGGAGGGAGAGCGAAACGCTATGGGACTCTTGAGGAATGTGAAACTTGCAGCGGATTTTACACAGAAAAGTGTTGTGTAAGGTACACCGACAAATGTGTGGCATCAGGAGGGTCCTTTAACTAAAAGAAGAAAAAGGAAAGAGAGCAGAAGTGATCCTGAAACTGCTGCTTCCTGTGGGGGTTGGAGTTGGCTACAGCACACTGACCTCATGCCACTGCAATTCAGCATCATTAAAAGACACAAAACCAAGTTCTCAGGACACGCATCAGTATGGGAGAAGATCAAGCACCGGACTGGTGTTGCCCCAATGAACTGGAAGTGGTACCTGACGTTCAGTGGGTTACCACGGAGTATCTTAAGGTTCCATCAAAAAATAAAAGCTCCTAAAAACCACAGCAAGTTTCTATTGATTCAATTAACATACAAGAACAAATGGTTCAATGTGTAAAGCACTCTGATATCCTTCTAAGACAGCTTCATATTCATAATGTATATGGATTCACACATGGAGATGGAATCATTGAATCATTCAGGCTGGAAAAGACCTTTAAGATCATCACGTCCAACCATTAACCTAGCACTGCCAAATCCACCACTAAACCATGCCCCTAAATGCCACATCTACATGTCTTTCAAATACCTCCAGGGAGGGTGACTCAGGCTGGGCAGCCTGTTCCGGTACTTGACAACCCTTTTGGTGAACAGATTTTTCCTAATATCCAACCTAAAGCTCCCCTGGTGCAACTTGAGGCCGTTTCATCTTGTCCTATCTCTTGTTACTCAGGAGAAGAGGCCAATACCCACCTTCCTCCATCCTCCTTTCAGGTGGTTGTGGAAGTGGATAAGGTCTCTCCTGTGCCTCCTTTTCTCCAGGCTGAACAGCCCCAGGGTCCCTCAGCAGCTCCTTGTAAGACTTGTTCTATAAACCCTTCATTAGCTTCTCTTCTCCAAAGACTACAGCAAAATTTTATGAACCGGAAGATTTTATAAATCAAGGCTTACAATGGCCATGTCTTATGCAGATTCACCACAAACACTCAAACAAGCCAAAACTAATCATCAGGTTTTCAGAACTGCTGAGCACACTCTATTTTTTAACCTGGTTGCAAGATCTGCAAAGGGTAACAACCGAAACTAAAGATGAAGCAGGCAGAGTCCTCAAACTTCCCTAGAAAATTGTTAGGTTTACAAAACTGATAGGGTTGAAAATCACTCCTCTGATTCTACTGACCAGTTGTGGCGCCAGATGGCTCAGGATGGTCTTCAGCAAGAATCAAAATGAGCATGGTTGGCACTAATACCAAATGGGAACTCAGCACTTTGGGGATTTCCATAAGCTGAATTGTACCTGTCCTGTAATGGTAGGAGGTTACTGGCATGCACACACTGGGAACTCAAGCATAGGACAATACGTAGAAATAACTCTTATTCTGAAAGAGCAGCTGTCCACCTTCTCCCCATACCAGTCATCTTTATTTTTACAATATTGCAATAAAAAATACCTCATAGCTCTTCAAAAGGCCCAGTAGGGTAGCATTTTGTAAAAGGAGCCCCTAGGCCATTTTATAGAAGGAGCTAATGGCTCTGTCTTATGAAAGGTTCTAGTCATACAAATCTCCAGTTTGAGCTTTATGGGGACAGCCAGACACACTCAGAAAAGTCTGGAAACAGATGGGGATAACAGAAATTTAAATGGACCATCCAGCTTTCAGTATAACCACCATATGTGGTATTTTATCAGTTGCCAGGTGAGTGGGAGAGGCGGGGGAAGGAGAGATCATCAGTCTCCTCATCCTGTCTACACTGGTCCAATCTCTGGCTCATGTAGCAGCAGTTTAAACTATTCCCCTTTTGACAGGTTTTCTTAAGCCAGTCAAGAAAGGTCAGGACAGAACATGGAAATTGATTTAGACCAGATGCCCATGCTAACATTAATTCAAACCACATATTTCCCACCTGAAATGAAAATACTAAATAAAAGCAGTGACAATCTGATATATTTTTAAAGGTTTAGTGTCCTAGCCATTTTTTATTTAAGCAATTATTTGTCTGATCCTGATGCAAATCCATTTTTAAAAGTTCAAGGAGTAAATAAGGACACATGTTGAGAAGCAGCCTTTTTTGATGCACAGGAGTTTGTATTCATGGCTTTTTCCGTTGGCATGATAGAGGCTGTACACAAAGCTGTAACTGAAGGACTAAAAGCCTGATAGGACTTCTCATACAACATCATTGTAAATAACGCTTCCCATTATTAGGCTACACCTCTACCATAAACCTCCAAGAGAGGCAACCAGAGCAATAATAAGCAAATTGACTATAGACTCAGCCAAAGAGTATGAAATCTCTCATTACTAAGGGATGCCTGCACCTGTATTCAGATGTTCTCCTGGTACACTCTGAAGCTGGTGTTTTGTTTAGGGAAGAAATCAAGCAGCTAAGGAGGACAACAAAGAGGCTCCTTGCCAGGACTTAGAACCACAGCACTGACCTACTAAAGCCTTCAGTGATGAGATAGGCAGAAAAAGAGGCACAAAGACACAGCAGGGGAGCAGAAAAGGAATGCATGCAGCTCCTTATCTTGCTTTTCAACACAAATTCCCAAGGCAATGACTCTTTTCTTAACCTGAAAACAAGAGGACACCTGTGTAACCAGTGAGTGAACAAGCCACAAGCAAGCCTCCTCTGCTGATATACCCAAGCTTCATCCTTGGCAAGACAGCCTGCAGCAGCCAAAAGGTCATGCAGTCATTCACCTTGTTTAGCCTCTGCAGATGGTGGCACAAGAGCATGCTGCCTGTAATGAGTAGAGCCCTGGGGATGCTGGGAAAAAGGATGACATTTCACCAAGAGCTTCCACAGGTGCTTTCGGGGTAAGATACCCAGCTAGCCCTGGGGATAACTGCACCCTTCAGTCACTGCCCCAAAACTCAGGCAAACAAGTTCTGGAAAAAAATCCAGTAAGACAGCCCTGGTTTAAGATGAATGACATTGCCTTCTGGCTCCCTGCAGGACTCCAGCCATTTCTGTTCACAGGAGGGAAAAGGTGCCTGCTCGCCTTCCTCAGTGGTGTAAGCTAAAACACTGGAGCATAAGGCCCGGGCACTTCTTCCTTTGGCAGCCTCCAGCAGAGGTGCAAGAGGGACAACTGGAGGCAGCAGCATGGATAAGCAATGCTGTGCCACAGCTCCCCATGTCACATGGGCATGCTTTAAAACCTGTATTTGAAATTAGAAACTACTCAGTGCCCAAATGATAAAGCTGTCCACCTTTCCTCAGACATGAGAGCAACATCAAGAGCTGTGCTGCCAAGCCATTGATTTAATAAATGAAGTAAATACAGCTTCTCTCAGTCCCAACACCACCCTTGGAAGAACACACATTTTGGAAACCAGCAAAGAAACACAAGCTCAGAGCAGCTCCAGAGCTACTTCACCTCAAAGCACAGACACAGAGTTGTTGTCTTCAAGAGGCAAAAGCGTCCCCACAATTCACCCCACCACGGCCCCAACCCTGCTCTCACACCTTATGTTTAACTGCTTGTAACTGACGTGTTAAGCCCCCTGTATTTACATTATCCTTCTGGCAGAATAAAACCATACAGGTTCAACAGGTTTTGGTTAAAAGTTACAAACTCATGCAAGACTCCCACGGTCTCAAAAGCCTGACTGTTGGTGCTGACCCCTGCTCCTTCCCCACCAACCCAAAATGAAACACAGAGACATTTGTTGTAAGACTGCTCCACCGCAGACACACAGAGCATTGACTGTGCAGGCAGAGCATAAGGCAGAGGTGGGCTCCCCGCTGGAGGGGAGCTGCACTCCATTTCCCTTTCAGATGGTTTTCTGAGGCTCTTTCTTCCTTCAGTGCAGCCTGTCCAAGGCACACAGAGAATGTGAGACTTTTCTGAGCAGAGGCAAGACCTTGGAAACCCCATTTTCATCACCCTGTGGAGAAAGAGCAATAAGCCCAGCCTCCCCGTCATCCTCCAGAGGCTCCCCAGCAGAGCCCCTGCCTGGGGAGAGGGCTGGCAGGGGTCCAGCCCGCCTGGATACTGCGCGGGGAGCTTGCAGCTGCAGGAATGTCTGGGAATGCCGGGCGCGCACAGCTTTTTTTAATTCCACACTTCTGCTTCCACCGCTTCAGTCCGTCCCAGATGGGTGTTTTTGGGGGTTGGTTTCTTTTTTTGCCTTCTCTTTCTTCTTCCCTGTATCCTGTTTTTATGTGGACAGGGAAAGAAGGGCAAGGGAAGCAATTATAACGCAGGCTATTGCGATGGCATGCCCCCCGCCTATTCTTAGGCTTTGAAGGGACACAGAATCAAAGAATTTTTTGGGTTGGAAAGGACCTTAAAATCATCTAGTTCCATCCCGCCTGCCATGGGCAGGGCCACCTTCCACTAGACCACGTTACCCAAGACTCCATCCAACCTGGCCTTGAACATTGCCAGCATTGGAACATTTACCCTTTTTTGGACAACTTTTTCCAGTGCCTCACCACCCTCACAGTAAAGAACTTCTTCCTTATAGATAACCTGAACTTCCCCTGAACATCCTCCAGACTAGGTGATGACAGTCTTATCTTACCCTCATTTTTGTGTAACAGTTGGATTTTTCCAGACTCTGAGAAGTCAGTTTTCGCTGTTGGTAGCGGTGGAAAAAGTAGGGCTTTCAGAGGTCACAAACCAGTGCGAACAAAACTGAAGGAACACATTTCAGAAAACCCCGACATGCCTGAAAATCCAGCATGCAAAGAGGAGTGTTATAACAATATCAAGCTATGAAACATAACTTTGGCAACCTGTCTTTTACACCTCAAGAGGCTAAATGCTGCCCATATGCAATGGATGAGAGCACATCTTGAAAACTGAACAAGTTCTGGCAGTCACATGCAGACTACTCAGAACCATCAGCTCTATCATTAAAACTCAGACTGAGCACAACAGAGGCACATTCCAAGTGCAATACTGAGTTTGAAGCCATCACACCAGATTTCAAATGCAAATGGAATTCATAAACATGCAGCCTCTTACACCACGACCTTACATCTTATCTCTTCCACTGAAAGGCATGGCTCGGCTGTCTCAGCCTCTTTTCCGCATCCTGCAGCATCAGTACTCCACAGGAAAGAGCCTCACCAAGAAAATCCTACTGTTGCTGTGTCACTGAGAATTTTGAGATAAAAATTTTTAACAGGCATAACCTGCCAGAAACTGTGTTGAATTATTATCCATGTTCAGCAGAAGTCACCATCCTTCCCAGTGGTCTCTGTTCCCTCAGACAGAGAACAGCTTAACTCCACATCTGCTGCTCCAGCCCAGTTCCATCAAGATGGATTTGAGGTCTGCTATTCTAGCTAACACAGACCACCCTGGCAGAGCAGTATGGAGTAAAATCTAGTGAAATCCTGCATGGCTTATTCTCCCTGAGAGCAGCCACATCTGCTCACAAACCCACCACCTGCACGAGCACTGCTTTTGCACTAATGTTGCTGCTAGATGAGACCATCTTACATGACAGGGCTTCCTCTATCTGCTTGGGCTTCGGCTCCCACCAAAGAATCAGTCCTGCAGGCTATATTTACAAGATTGTCACTGCGAGCCCTGGGAGGGCACTAAGCAATACACAACTATTCAAGCCTTCCCACTGAAGACAACATCTGCTTCTGGTATACGATGTTCTTAAATGCCACCAAAAGAGACTGCAGTGGGTGACAAAGTGCTTTACGATTGTTTATGATCACCAGGGGCAGCCTCAGACTGAAGTATCTACTTATCTCTGGACTGTTTGCTATCAATCAGACACAAAGTACCCAACTTGCTTCTTACTACAGAAACAACCCAGACATGCTGAAGCAATTGGTAAAGAAAATTCAGCTGAGGCTCTTTTGGTAAGCAGCCTGACCACTGCAATGATTTTTTTCTGGTCTTCCTTATATAGCTGTGACAACTGCAGTAAAATATTTGCTCAGCCGCCCTCCCATAGCCCACTGAATCCGTAACCACCCACCCACACCACAGATGTACTCAGAAGTTACAAGTCCCTCCCTCCCTATTTAGACAGTGTGACAAGCTGGGATGTCACCACTGCAGCAGTGCCAGCGCTCCAGCCCTGCCACAAGATACTAAATCTGTGTCTCCTGTGTAAGGAGCAATGCCTAGCAAATAGGACAAGCCACCTGGATGGCATCTTGGGTTCAACAGCAGTATAACTCCTGTGTCGTTCAAGCTCACTGTAGGATTAGAGCTGGTTGGAAACAACCATAAAATCATAAAAGGAATTATTTTATTTTAATAAACAGCTAATGAGTCACATTTTAGGCACTGCATATGCAGAGGTAGACTGCAAAATATTTAATGGTTCCTTGTTTTCTTCTTCACATACACATCTATCTAGCAAAATTTCACAATATTAATGAGCAAGATCTTCACTTTCCCTTATTGCTACACATCACCATAACTAAGCAAAAGATGCACCTTCCACTTACAGCTTCCAAAATTTCTTAAAGTTATATAAACTACAGCATTTCAACATTACTTTGGCCCTACCTTGTCTATCAGCAAGGTAGGGAGCGGAAGCAATAACCCTCTGCCTTGACCATCTTGCTGTGCTGTACGATTTCTAGGACAGGCGTTAGCTCAAATAACATGCATTTCTCAGATGCTCTTCCACTTGTCTTTGCCCTTCCCTGGACCCCCTTAACAAATCCTACACCACCAAATGAACACCACCAGGATAGAAAGATTACTTGCTAAAAAGAAGACCGTGAGACGTTAACATGGTTGTTGAGCATTTAAATACGCTGCCTGTCAGTACACTGCTCATAAGGTCCTAGTATAGAGGCCTCACCATTCACTCCCTAAGCAGGAACATCCCTGTTTGGCTTGGCTCAGCCTCCTGAAGCACTGTGTCACTAACTGGAAACAGGCGGGTTTGCATGGAGCTTCCAAGAAGAGGCTCAGAGGAGTGATGCAACACAGGCACCCCCCCTCAAACCAAGCCAGGAAGAAACAGAGGATGCTGCTCAAGGAACTGAGTCTTTGCTGGGTCCTCAGCTAAACTGACTTGCAGCGTGTTCTGGGAAGTGTGACTGTTGTCTGTAAGTTTACTGATGGCTGGGGCTTGGGTGTCTCTGTGGGTCACAGATGGGACTGCTGAGAGCTGCAGTTAGGAGCCTGAAAGCGCTGGTTATGTTAACTGTGCCCCTGTACTTCACAGAAATCTTTGACAATCTGTCTAGAGACTAGAAGAAAACCATAACAGCTACCTTCTCTCTGATGCTACGAGACACTGTGCCAGCCTATATGTAACCTCAAGGCTATCTCCACACCAGGCCCCCCTCCCCACCAAAGTCCAGAGGAAGAGATCAGCACCTGTATGGGTACAAATTATCATGGCCAAAAACATACTCAGCTCCAAGATGGTTCAAATATCCCTGCTTAAAACAAGAGCTCTGAAGCAATGCATTTCATGGACACATTTTAGATAGCCACAGAGCCATTTCCCAGCAGTCCTGAACAGCCGTTTCTCTTTGGTACGTATTGCAGACCACTGAAGTCCCAGCCTGGCCTGCACACAACTCATTACACTTCCTTGTCCTATTTGTCTCCAGGTTTCTTCCCACCCCTACTTGATCCAGATTTTCTCTGGCATGTGCTCATTCACTTTGGATTATCTCCACGGGCCTTTGACTCACATTCTTCCCCTGCTGCTAGACTAAACTGATGGAGTGCAGCCTCTTGGCTCAAACACCAGACCTCTTGTTGGAGATCTACACAGAAGCATGAATCGAGTTTTTTGGGACACCTGCCTGAAAGTGCCTTAGAAGGGTTCAAGGAAGAGAGGACACATAATTGAAGTTGTTATTGGAAAGAACTGAGATTGAAAATTGAAAAGAAGGCCTTCCAAGGCCTTCTAGCAGTACTCTGAAAGTCAAGGTCTTTTAAAAATCACTGTCCTTAAGGGGGGAAGCTTTACACCTCACTTGTGCTTTTTTTCTGTATTTTCTGTTCCGTTTTGTTCATAACTCACGTGTCCAACTGCCCAGAGGCTGCTTCTGGAGTGCAGGCAGCAGTCTAGAACAGCAGAACTGCCCCCCACGCTGCTCCTGTGCAGGCACACCAGGTCCCAGAAGCAGAGATCTGTTCCTAATCTGTCAACCATGTGCTGCAGCGCCTACTGCTGCGAGGAGCTCGGCTCCATTACGTAAGACAAGCCAAAATGAGATAAGTCAGCTCTGCAAAGATAAACCTGCTGTCCACCAATCACAGGTTAAGCACATGTCCAGGCTATGGGCACTCAGAGTAGTTTAAGGCATTGAATGTCCTGTGCTATTGCTCCACTGCCACAGGTTATCTTTCTGCGGCAGGATGGCAAAGGCAGTTACAGAGTACCCCTCTGCTCCACTAATTAACTGGTGCTGAAGGATCAGCATTCCTCATCTCTCTCCTATCCTTGGACAGGCATGAGAGGTGACTCCCAGCAGCACATGCAGCCTCAGCTGGTATACCCAGCTGAGCCCAACCAGCCTGACAGGACCATCAAGCTGATGAGGAGCTTCATTCCCAGCCAGACCTGTTGTCAGTGCTTTTCCAAGAGGCACCCCATGTCAAGCAGCAGGTCAGGAAGGGGTCATGAGTGCAGCCACTCCCCCTTCAAAAAAACAAACATCACAGGCACTATGGGAGCTTTATGCCCTGCTTTAGAGAAGCTGGGCACTCTCCTGGCGATCACTGCATTTCCAGTACAGCTTTTGCATATTTCCAAGCTACATCTGCTGTCCACACTACACTTGAATAAAATATTTTCCTCCTAGCATATTCCAAAGTAAATCCAAAGCAGCACCACCACCAGAGAAGGGTATGCCATACCATGGAAGACATTTAAGGTGGCATTTTCTGTCTGCCAGCTACCTAATCACAGAGCATGTTAAGGAAGACATATCACACCCTTCCCAAACATCCTGGGCACTCTTCTCCTCCTGCCTCAACCTGTGTGCTAAAATTAAACACAAATCCCATATAAAATATGGGGAGACCAACCCTGCATCATATGCAAACTACCTGGCTTGTTAAAATGCTACAAAAGTTCTGGATAGATGTCAATAAGGTAGGGACTGCCATAGGCAATGGATTTTAAGCTTCCTCCAGCTGGTGGTGTAGACAAGCACAGGCTTGTAGTACTGTGACGAAAGAAGCAGAGGGACAACAACAATCTTCCACTCTTAAAAATCAGGGTAAAAGTTGGTACCATTGGTACAACTGGGATCATATCAGCTGCCACCTTCAACTAGCTCTACTTTTAAAATGAAAGCTAAACTTTCCTTGTCTGCCTGGATATTCATCCCACCTCCTTGTATGTTCAGTCCATTGGGTTTTCCACACATCTCACCGTAACAGCTTTCATTTCTTCCTTTCTTCTGCCCTCTTTCACTGGCCAGGGCTGAAGACTCTGCACAAACTGATACTGACCATGTATGGTTAAGCCAGCCTGTCCCAGACAGAGGTACAGGGAGTACAAGGCTGTCTTTGGTACTCATGTCCAAGAGGGAACATACAGAAAGGTAGCCTTGTATTTTAGGACTAATGCCATTTTCTACCAGAAATCTTATCCTTCCCACATGCTTTATATGCTGTCCCCTTTTAAATGGGCCAAGAGGTGTCATGATAAAGACAAGCTGTTCAAAATAGCCTGAAGAGATTAAAGCATTTGCTTAGACTCCACGGAAATCAATGCAGTGTAGGAGAATGACCAAATGCTGTGATGCTTTTGGACAGATTAAAGGAATCACATAGGGTGTTCTGTACATTCTGCCTTGCTGATCATGAACATGTTGACTCCAGAGTCAACAGGACCAGCAATAAAGTTCTACAGCATTTAAAGCTAGAAAGGACTATGAGACCTTCCCAATATGACCCTTCCACATGTCCCAGTCCACAGTTTCCCTGAGGTACCCTTTTATAGGGCCTGATAATTTGTCTCTTTGTTGATATATAACTGCTAGAACAGAACATGGGTGTGCTGCAAAGATTGAGAAATGAGCATTTTTCCCCAACTCAAGTGTATTTTTAGCTTTTTTTTTGTTGTTAGTATTGTTATGCTTTCCAGTTCTTTCATATTCTAGGAGTTGAAATTCAGGAATTCAGGACACTGTGTAGTAGCACTGGTTTCACCAACAGTGTATACTGAAGTTAAATAGAGAAATAATGTTGAGAAACATGGATTTTCAAAAAAAGTACTTTTCCTTCAGAATTACCTTAGTGGCACATGGAGCCACTCATCCACTCTGAACTCTAGATCATTTTCCCCAAGTTCTGATTCCAACACATACATTCACCTGTCCCATAGATACAGACACATTTTTTGTTCTTAGACACATAACTTTGCTTCTGGATCATGGATGAAAACCTTGAAAAGCCTCGTCTGGTGCCTTTTTGCAGAACCCAAGAAATCAGTCTTCTGACACCGACTGTCCAGTAGCAACTACTCTGAGTCAAACACTTAATTACACACATTTTGTAGCAAAATTTTTTAATCACTACTATGAAATAAATATCCAATTACTTGCAAAGGGTCTCCATTTTCTTTTTCATCTGACAGACTCAAATCAGATCTGTCCAACTATACTGCTTTTCATAAAATCCTACCTTCCAGAGTTAAATTATATTTGTATCCTTCCACTCTAAATACTGAATCCTACAAGATTCCATGTATCCTTAAATATGTTTGGTTCCAGGATCTCCAGTGTACAGTTTCTGTTTCCTCCCCTTTACTCTTTCTTAATCAATTTAATGTTTTCATGATGTCATGACCCAACGAAAATCAGTGTCAACAAGCCAAACTTCTCCTTTGGGACATTTCAGCCTACCTGGATTTCCAGTTATCCAGATTCATTGGTTCCAAGACATTTTGTAACCTGATTACTGGCAATAGTTAATTCTCACACTACACCATAAAAAAAAGTCCCCTTTCTACCTGCATGCTTGCCAATATTGTCTTTTCCCCTTGAATAGTCCTAGCTGATCATCATCAGCTCCTCCCTACTTCACATTTACTCTTTTTTACTCCTCTCTAATTTGTAGGTATTACTTTGGGCAAAAAGAGAAAAGGTATTTTCAGAGGACATTAGCAGTTTAAAAAAAGAACAGCATAATGATAGCTTAAGATTCATAATCCCCTGCATGATAATGATAATTTTATTCCAAGCACAAAGCTCTAAAGGATCTTGTTGTGCGTAAAACAATATTCATTATCTAAGTGTTATGAGAACCACAGCTGTAACCAAAGTTTTCACAGACTCTCTATTCTGGTACTGATACTGAAAATTACATTATATACATCATATGAAACTGAGAACGAAGTTTCCATAATATTAATGTAAGCTTAACATAAACTGTTTTGATCATATCACTTCCACATCCTCTTCCAAACACCTGTCAAAGCAATACGTATTTAAGGTTTTTAATCCTTCCTCATAAACCTGCTATTTCAAACACTTATTTCTGCTGTTGCTCTTTGAATTCTCTCAAATTAGCCTCTCTCTCACAGATATCCTGGCATCAAGAATTAAAAGCCCACAGCCGAACTATAGCATAATGACACCTACAAGCCCCAGGTTTCCACATATCTCCCCAAAGCATACTTTTCAATACCTTAATCACTGCAATGGCAGTGGCGCAGTTACTCAGCCATCCCCAGTCACAACCCTGGCTCCTTTGACACACAGACTTCACAGCTTTCTGCACTAAGTAACTTCAGTTGTCTCTTCTCTTGGCCTTCAGCAATGCAAGTTTTTGCAGATTCTCATTTCGTGCCTGTATTTCCGACCTCCCTTTTCCCCTCAAATACCTGCAAATTTGAAACAAAAATAAAGAAAGCCTAGAAGTTCCTTGTAGTTCCAGTAGCTCCATCCCAGCTACCATATCATATAGTGTCCCTCTTAAACACTGAAGCCACATCTTAAAAGTAAGTAAGATTTTTCATTCCCAACTGGTCTTACCAAAAGGCTGTTCCAAGCAAGGTACTGAGGAGAGGGCTGTCTGTATGCCTCTCTTCCAGATCTTTCTCATGAAAGCTAAAAAGGATGCTGTAGACATGAAATTACTTCAATTTTATTTTCTTTTTAGGAAAAAACATAAGACATTTACTGCACAGTTTTCTAGGTCAGTGCCACTTTTTTGTTAGTTTTGATCTTGCAGCTGTATTTGTAGTTGAGAAAAAAAACAGCAACATAAAGTCCATCTTTCCCCTGCAGTATTGCAACGTATTTCTAACAACCCTACAAACAAGCAACAGCAATGGAGAAACATTCCTAAGTCCCAGAGCAGACTCCATACTGTGCTTTTTCAGCAGAGAAAGATAATAGGGAATAGGAATTCAGCTGAATTAGTACAGCTGAATGAGAAGTCACAAGTCACCTTGGGCAAGTACAAAAATAGGACTTTTCTTTCTCTTTTAGTCCTTCTTGTAAGTGACAGCATCCACTGAAAGCCATGAGGCGCAAACCAGGCAAATAGAGAAACAGAACTGCAAGAGCGCCAAGGCACAAGGAGACAAGTTTTGCATTCAGAAAGCTCATGCCTTAAAAATAGTGCCAAAGCTCATTTCTGCCATGCCTGTTTATCCAAGGAGTCCTGCTGAGCCATGCCTTCCAGCTGCCAGTTGGAAAAGCCAGCTGAGTACCCCAAGGGCAGAATTGCAGCACAGCACCCTTGCACATCTAGAGCCGTCCTGCATCCGCCTGCTTCTGCATTCCCCAGATGACTGGAGAGCTGTTGTTATTGATTTGATAACCTTGGGCAGGAGCTTCCCAGCAAGTCTCAGCTTTGGCTCCTTCAAGGGTGCTGGGAGGGAAGGGGGCAGGCGGACGTGCAGGCATCGGTCTGGAGAGGGAAGGGGGAAATGGTTTCCAGAGAGAGGAAGGGCAGGCAGATGGCCCACAGCCAGCCAGAACAGACACCCCTTGAGAGCCCTCAGTCCCCACAGCATTTCACCAGGGAGGCATCAGAGACTGTAGGCAGGGTCAGTTCAGTTTTGTTCTTTAAAGAAGAAAAATCAAGCAAAACCAAGTCTATGCTTTATGCCTTTCCTCTGAAAAACACAGCTTCCCAGCCTGCCCAAACACCACACCAGTCCCAGCACTGAATCACACACACAGCTGTGTGGGGCAGATGGATGCTGGAAGGGAGGAGGAGAAGGGAGCTGCGGCACTGAGGAGCTGGAGCAAGACATACCGTCAGTGTTGATAACTATGCCAGCTACACTCGTGATGAGAACGGCAGATGTTTTGCAGAAAGTCAGCCGCTGCTTCATATTAGGAGGTAAGAAAGCAGACAGTTTAGACGTCATATTTTCCTCAGCCTTCATCCTTTGCTAGCCAGGAGAGATCCAAAAAGCCAGGTATCTGGCTGCAAGAAATAATGGCCTTCTTAGTCTTGGTCCCGCCTGAAGATCTCATCCTGACCGTTATTAACACAAGCTTTCCCCAAAGGCAACAGTCGCATCACTTTTACTGCGAGACAAGCTGCAGGAGCAGCTCAGCAATTTACTGCTCTTGAGTTTTGGTTCTACTCACACAAATCTCTTCTGTGGGTACTAGAAGCTCCACAAATGAGAATACACATGTTTTCAGATAACCCCCACAAAATCAGAACATTGCAAGCAGATTACTGAGGCCAACAGAAGAATATATAAGGAGACCAGGGAAAAAAGCAGTCTTGCGATAAGCTTCCCCTTGTGCACAAAATTTACTGCAGGGGTGGAGGAACAAAGATCTGCTTGGTATTCAGGGCTTGGGGTGTTTGGGTTTTTTTGTTGGCTGTTTTCCAGGTTTTAGGTCTTATAAACCTCTAAGCTAGTCACACAAGCTACTACACAGGGTGGTCTCGTCCCACACCTACAGTTTCATGGTTAGCCACAAAAAGGAATGAGAACAGGTAGTAGCCAGTCCTTGTAGGCTTGAGGTTGCATAATGACAAACCACCTTGACACAAATGGTGTAGGTTCTTATATGGTCCTATCATATAGCAGAAGAGCAATCAGGTAAGGCTTCCAGAATTTTATCAGGAAAATCCTGAACAAAATTATGGGTGCATAACCAAACTGCAAGTCCAACACACCACTGCACGTCATGTGTGCTGCACAGAAAGAGAACATACACAGAAACAAGCATCTGTTCAGGACAGCTGGAACTCAGTTCAGTTTTCCTTCTGCCCATTTCAGTAAATCCAAACCAGAACACTGCTCTTGTGAAACTGTGGTCATCAGAAACAAGTTTTCTAACAAAAATCTGCAAAACCAGGTGGCATCAATCACTTGGTAGTGTAACAGGGGCATGAAAAACTCAGGGATCAGACTACTGCCTAACAATGCTGTATCTAAACCTGAGCAAGGTTGGGTCCAGGACTGTTGTGGAAGGAACCATAGCACAGCTCCAGCTAGAAGGGGGCTCAGGTGGTCTCTAGCCCAGCCTCCTGCCCAAGCACGGTCAGTGCTAAGCTCAGACCAGGTAACTTGAGGCTTTATCCAGTCAGGTCTTAAAAACACTCTTGTTTCACAAGACACCGTATGCTTAAAAGCATTTTGCCACAGCTGAAGACCCTGCTTGCATTCAAAAGGAAGGGCAGCACTCAATGTCTTCAGCGCAGAACAAGGGCAAGTGACTCCTCTATTGGAGATTTGCATATCTCACACAAAAGAATGCACACCTTACCTCTGCAGGTAACCCCAACTCCAGCAAAACCTGGAAGATGAGTGCCCCAGGGTGTCACTAAAGAGCCAGGGTTTGTCCTGGCAGAGCTGCAAAAGAGGAGCGTGCCCAGCAAACGCAGCTCCCGGTGAGCCACTAAAGCATATCAGCAATATTGCTTTTTGCCCCTATGCTATAAGGGAGAAGCCATCACCAACACCAGTACACTTCCCCCCTGCATCTCTGCTCAAGACACATCAGACTTCGCAAGGAAGGAGGCCTGAAGTTCCTTAAGGGGCCTGTCCAGAGGTCTCTAAGAGGTTATCAGATCATCCTGGTCTCTATTTCTCACCCCATATGACTAACAGATTGTGTGGAAGGACAAAGCACAGCCGCAGGGAAATGTTTTTCCTTGGCAGAGAGGAAAGAGATGAAGTGGGTGTCACATTTTTCCATTGGATTTTTGCTTGTCACCACAGCAGAGCCAGATCACGTACAGAAGATTGAAAGCCAGTTAGCAGCAGATGGCAGAGAAAAAAAGTAGTAAGTAGTTTCCAAGACACAGCGAAGGCACAGAGAGGTCACTGGCACTATTAAGCTACACATTTGGATGGATGGCAGCTATGGGGACAGATCTAGCGATTCGGGTTTATCCCATTTAACCAGACTTTCCTTATTTTCTCACATTGCCTTCTCTGCTTGCCAGGTTACCCTCATGAGAGGGAACATTCCTTATTTGATACAGTCTTTATATCCTTCCTGCACACATTTAGCACTGATGTAACTCAATTCAGTGACTCTTTTCTGCAGTCACAAGCTACATTTGAGAGCTCACAGACAAGAGGGAATGACAACTCCTGCTATGAAGAGCTTAGCAACTCAGTCTGGAAACAGTGGACGCAATGCCCTTATTAAAGGGCATCTGCTACGCCTTATTAAACCTCACCATTTTTGCCTTGTCTTCTTTACTGCCTATTACTCGCTTAAATGAGGTGAAAGGGTAATATATTTGCCACTAAAATTGTGGCCCTAAGCCAAGATTAATTTTTGCATTTTGTTTCTGTCACTTTTATACAAGACAAACAATTTAGCTTCCAAGACAGCCTCCACTTTTCACCAACACTCAGCACCATGGAGGGGTGGCAGTACCACTGACTGGATCCAACATCAGTGCTTCTTTGAACCTCAGGTCTTTCTATTTCTTTGCTACACGTCCACATTACTCTCAAATAACCCTTTTTCCTACTGATCTTTGAACAACTGCCTCCTTTAGGTAATCCCCTTTCTTTTCAGACATGTAAAGCATAGTCCACTGGTATCAAATACACACATGCACGCATCAGGATTACATCTAAGCATAACCCATAAAGCTACCCAGTCTACTATTGCCACTTAAGCCCACAAAGCAGTTCCACCACGCCTTTCCCAGCCATTCTTTCCTGCCCTCTCAACATCAGCACCAGAACCTGGGCTGCTACAGGGTAGAGCTGTATTAAGGAAATGATACCCCTTGAAAGCTTATTTCTTGTACGAAACTCATTTAACTGGATGAGTTCCCTGGCAGCTACCACAACAGCCTGCGGTTACATCCAGGTGCAGAACTGCACTGTTAGGTCTTGTCACCCAGAAAAAAAATACACAGCCAAAGGGCATCCAGATAGTACTGATTCCTCATCTTCATAATTCAGACAGATGAATAGGGAGCAGAAACATGCCCTCTGAAAAACCAGATGTAGAGCTCTACTGTGAGAAAGCCCTTCAGGAGCCCACTCAGAACCCATCTCCCTTGGAAAAAAGGAAAGCTGCTGTTGCTAATCGGAGGAGTTAAATGGAGGGCCTCATACGCCCAGGGTAAGCAGCCAATATGGTCTGTGAAAAATGCCACTGAGCTAGGTTAGTCACCTTATCTGACTGGCCATCAATAATTGCTAAAGTCTCGCCCACAAGATGATCCTTCTCCAGAAGGGAGAGAAGCAACCCGAGACAGAGGAAACAGATGATGGATGTTTAAATCAAGTATTACAACATGATTGGAAAACAGCTTTTAGAAATGCAGGGAGGAAGGAGAACAGACAATACGAAGGACAGCAGGGCCAGATAACTGATATTTTAATACAGCACAAAAAACCAACATCTCTCTGCAAGCACAAAGCCAGCAAGATAACTTGCCCAGAGAGAGCTGCTTTCAAAGAACCAGCTCTCCACTTGCAAAGCAACAACTAAGCATCTCAGGGGTACCCTGGCAGCTGAGGCACCAAAAGAAAATGAGCCCACAGTGACAGAGACCATACAGCTCTTAGGAGGGATGAATAGCAAGACATGGTATAAGCTAGGTGCCTTGGTCCTTGCAGTCCTGGGTAGGTCTGTAGGTCCTACAGAAGCAGGGCCATGGGACTTGTGCTGCTGACAAGGTGCTAGCCCACAGAATGGTTTGGGTTGGAAGGGACCTGAAAGGCCACCTAGTTTCAATTCTCCTGCCATAGGCAGGGACACCTCTCAGGTTACCCCAAGCCCCATCCAACCTGGCCATGAACACCTCCAGAAATGGGGCAGCCACAGCTTTTCTGGGCAACCTGTGCCAGTGTTTCACCTCCCTCACAGCAAAGAATTTCTTCCCAACTTCTGATCAAAATCTCCCCTCTGCCATCTTAGGGTTATTGCCCCTTGTCCTGTCACTATATGCGCTAGTAGAAATCCTTCTTCCTCATGAGTCCAAGATTTCCCTGCTCCTGCCGTAACAAAGCTGAGCACATCCACTTTAGCTTAGCACTGCAAAAAAGCCTGTTAAGGGAGGTTTACAAGCTCCCCAAGCCCAGGGCACCATCTTGTGTTACCACAACATGGTACTGCTGTGCACAATGGCTCCGGAAGCACTTTTATTCTGCAGTAGTTACTTCCCTTCTGTATCTGTCAGGCAGCTCAGACATAAAGAGGTTCTACCAGGTGGTGGTATAGGTGACAGCCATAAGAAGCTGAGACAAACCAACAGTCACTGGTACGTCAGTCAAACACACACACACCACCCCAGAATGGGAAACTTACTTAACCCTCAGCTCTGAAAAAACCCAAAGAAGGGACTCTTCACAGTGCGAACAAAGACTTGCTAAGAGCACAAGTCTCCCCCGGGCTCTGTAGATAAGTTCAACAACTCCAGACACAGGAAAACACTGTCTGGTAAGGCAGTGAATGAATTCTTTTACCACAGCTATCGCACACAACCTACTCCACGCTTAACGACTGGCTTTCCAGAGTAAGGAAACATTTACAGAGGATAGTGCACATCAGTCACATCCATCAGGAGAAAAAACAGTGGGTTTGTACATTAAAAGCAGGCTTATTCTTATCTAGCACTCTTCAAAGTCAGTCCCAGGACAGACTAGGATTTTTCCCAGCTTCGCTGCAGATCAAGCACTTCACTATAAAGTTATAGCCAGTCCAAATGCAACCAGCCAGCAATTCAATACCCTCATTTTTCTAATTTTAACTGTCAGAAAATGGGAGAGTAAAGTTTCAAAGTACCCCACTTGTGTTTATCTCAGCTTTTAGAGGAACTGTAGATCATTTAGACCCATTTATGAGTACCTGACATGCCCCTTGGCAAATAGGAATAGTTTTCTTATCTAAATTTGGGAAGAAAACAAGAGAAGTAGGGGGTGGCTTTCAGTGCAAAGCACTGAACACAACCAGTTCTGCTGCGCAGTAGTTGTGACCCTCTTTAGCTTTTTTAATATGGAAAGTAATTCTCAAACTTTAACACTACTGCTTTGTGCTAAGTTTGCACATAACTAGTAGAAATAAAAAAAATTACAAAGAAAAAAATCACACTTTCACATTTCCCCTCTTTACTGGAGCATTTTGTCAAAAATCCTTGAAAGTACTGATTTTATAAATATTTCACCTAAAGTCAGCTGTCTGGTCCTCCACATGGAAGAGTACAGAGAAGAAAGAATGCAAGATTTCAGCTTTCTTGTTTAAAGGGCAGCAGGCCAAACCCCACTTTCAAATAAATGAAGTATCTTCCACCCCCAAAATAAACAAATAAATGGATCAAGCTGTACTGACACCAGATTTTAGACAGCTACATGCAGCCACCACAAAATAAGATACAGCTCCACATCCATACATGCTGTGGTAACCACAACTTTTAATTAATACACACAGACTGTAAAAATCAAGCACTGTCACCCGTTTAAATTAACTACTGCCAGTGCCATACTCTGAAAAACAGAGGCAATCCCTGGCAGCATGTTCAGAAGCAACATTTTTGCAGAAGTCATCAGAACACGAAGTAACAGTGACCATGATTTTTGTGGCAGAGGAAATGAGTCACAGCAAGCTCCCAGTGACATTCAGAGGCTTCTAATGGGAGATTTTTATCCAAGGAAATATGGCCAGCTCAACGTTTCCACAGCTTGTCTTAAGACGACAATCACAGCCCATCACTGAACACTGACCTTCAGAGGTGGATCACTCTGGTTTTGCTCTTGCAGGGTGATAGTAATTTGGTAGTTAAGGCCTGGAACGTCTCCTCTGCTCATGCAGCCTATATTCCGCCATCGAGCTGCCCACAGCGTCACCAGCAACATGGCAACAGGCTTGCTGAGCTCAAACATCACTCAGATAATAGCATTAGTAATGTGATATTTGAGGTATTTCAACTTTTTGATATGAGCTTCAAGTTCAACAGTCAGGCTTCTTAAAGAATAAGCAATTTGAGCTACTCAGCATTTGAAATATCTTCCAGTTAACCACTCAGGACATGACATGTGGGAAGTTAGTCCTAAGTCTATTAGCCAGCTGTTGCCTCCATGTACCTGTAGCGCAGGTGTAGCTCTGTATCTGCTATGCCAAGATCACAGCTACACTGACATTCAGCTGCATTTTGCTATCATATGGAAGCAACAGCCAGCAGCTAATGTGTTAAAATAATCATGAAGGGGGGGTGGAACCTGGCTCCTCAATATTAAATAAGGAGGTTTTAAATGTCAAAGGCTCATAAGAACCATCTGCTTGCCAGCTCCCATCCAGCAACAGGACAGGTAGTTGGCATTTCACAGTGTGTTTGTCAGACATCCATCTGCATCAGATCTGGCATTTGTCACTGAAGATGCTCTCCCAGCTAGGCTGCATACAACTGCCAATCACCTCCAACAGAGGCCCACGACCACAACCAGAGCTCTCCTACTTCATGCCCGCCTGTGTGTTATGGGAAGTAACAGCAGCAGCAAGATGGTGAAGAGTCTGTAACCTGACCACACTTTTGCTCCCTTTGGGTAGCGGCAGGCTTTGTGCTTCCTTTCTGCTTGACTGCCAGGAAAAAGAAACAGCATATAATAACAATAATAGTATCTTGCACAATGCCAGCGTATGGCATTACCGACACCCAATCATAACAAGCTGCAGGGCATATGAAGATAATATATGCAGACAGATTACATATGCCATGAACACACCTCTAGGAAACCTTTCAGCCTTTTCTTAGATGGGAAGCTAAGCCACTCTGGAAAAATAACCGCTATAAAGCTAACTGGCATCCAGGTGATTACTATAAACTATGAAGATGTCAACAAGCCACCTCAAGGACTGCTGCCTGTCAACACCAGAGCTGAGCTCCTCGAGGTCCTGCTTTCTCCCATCATATGTGACAACATCACCAAGAGCATCAGCAGAGTGAGGGAACTACTCCTCACACTGCTTTGACTGCTGGTGAAATCATCAGCTGCTACAGAGAAATGTAAATCCCCGGGAGGCTGGATTTCACACCTGGTAATTAAGGCAGGCTGGAACAGTTTAAAATAGAGGTCAAGTTTTTAAGTGTATGCATACTTTCACACTCATCTAGCTTCAAGTCAACCTGACCCAGGAACAGCCTTTATGGTCATAAAAAGCTTAAAGCATAACTTAAGATACACAAAAAGCAGCTGGCTGGCAGAGTTATCACTGTCACCTGCTTGCGCACAGAGTGCAACTGACAAAGGACACTCATCCTTCTTCCTGCTTGTGAGTTCTCCCCTCAGTTGTCGTGACCATACCAGGCACCTTTCCTAAGCCCACTCTGAAGTTTCCTTTCACATCCAGCCATGGGGCACCCAAGAAGTGGGCAAAGTACAGAAGATGCCATAAGGCACATGCTCCTTAGCCCTGAAGCTGACAGCACAGTGGTGAGCACCCGAGGGGACCTCCTGTGCTCTATCTGTACATCATCTCAGCCTTTTCAGAAACATCCTGCAATAAGTCTACAAACACAGCACAAGCAGCCAGGTCAAACCAGTCCTCCCAGATGGAAAGCATAAGCCAGGAGAAGAACAGATGTTTTATCCAGAGGGTTTGTTTGTTTTGGTTTTTGAAAATGATTCCATGAAGTTTTGGACAGAGGTAAATAGAGAACTTGTGTTTCATGCTACCAAGCACAGTATTTTCCTCCACACAGCAGGATGCAGGAACATGTGCTTTCTTCCCCCCTTGAGAATGTTCATAGAATGGTTTGGGTTGGAAAAGACCTTAAAGATCATCGGGTTCCAACACCCCTGCCATGTGCAGGGACATGTCCCACTTGACAAGATTTCAGAAAACTTTTCTTTCTTCCCCTCTAAAGATCCTAATACCTCACTACACCTACTTTATCCACAGTATTTAGTTGCTTTTATTTTTTTTACTGATACCTTTTTTCAGAATTCCAAAAACAACCAAAAAAGATAAATTTGTTTCAAACTTATTATTTTGTCTTCCAAGACCCTAAAGCCTTTTTATTTGACTTCAAGTGCCTAAAGAAGTCTTAGACTCCCAAAAACCAAACAAGACCACCACACAAACAAATCAAGCGTAGTCTATTACTCCCAGCAAAGGTATTCACAGTCCAAGTTTTTGCAGATTCACCTATGCACTTCCTCTGGCAAAACACACATCATCACAGCATTTGAAGTTTAAAATGTCCAATAAAACATGAAAACAGCAGAGGGAAAAGCACTGCATTTCCATCCACCAGGCAGCCAGGATAGCTTTTTTGTCAGGCTACACTTAAACCCAAGTGCCAGGCTCCTTGAAATACGACAGAAAACACACATATCCATGTCACTGCAGCCACAAGATCTAGCCCAAGTGCAAGGCCCCCTTCAGGGCACTAATTAAAAAAATACGAGAACACTAAATAAGAAAACGGAGTTAAAAGTGGCAACTCCATTCTCATCACAGGGATCCAAAGCAGAAGGAAGTATTCCAGCACAACTGTAAAATCTCTGAAGAGCCTCTCCCTCTCCTTTCATTCACAACTTCCCTCTTGTTAAAGACTCCGTCATGGTAAAGAAAAAAACAAACACAAGAAACCAACTGTTTGAAGGAAGAGTTTGCCATTGTTAAGTGTTCCTGTTTGATCTTTAAAGAAACCCAACAAAACAACCCACCATGATACATGATCGCTTTTCCCCAGATCTACCAGAAGATACACATTGCGCAAGAATCCCAAGAACTTTCAAAGACAAAGAAGCCAAACAATATTTATAGACAGTCACGTGCACAGAAGGCTTGCTTCCTGCTGAAATGAGGCTTGGAGCTTGTGCCGGACACGATCCCGGATCAGTGAGGCCACTGTGCACCACACACAAGTAAGATTTTCCTTGGTTGCCTTTCAAGACTTAACACTGACATCTCCACACAGCGCCAGCATGGTGCCTCACCACACGTCACGCTGTGGAATCACCCCTGCTCCCACAAGAAAGACTGGGTCAGCTCCTCTCTGTAAGGTGATATTTAAGCATCACTCTCTTAGGTACAAGGAAGAAACGCAGAGCCTGATCCAGCACCTTTTCCGAGGCACCCTGCCACATGCTAGTCACCACCACCATGTTACACTTGGTCTCCATTCGAGTACCAGCTCGACAATTGCGCCTAGCTGGACTGCCCTGGGCTCTGCACAAGCGGCAGACGCGAGGAGTCTTCCATGCACACTGTCCCAAAGTGGTCCAGCTCACTTCCACTTAGGATTTGTGGCTGCACATCTGTATAAAATTGTCTGTGCTTCCAAAAAGCCTCCGGATTCACAAAGAAACAACAAAGCGGAGATAACATGACGCATTTGCATGGAATTGTCCCAACCATGCGGATTGCAGCCAAAATAAACAAAAATAATCACCAAAACTTCTGTTACTTCCTTCCTGCGCTGCGGACACCAGGCAGCGGGACGGTGCCGGGACAGTCTCGCTTTGCAGGAGAAGACTCCCGAGGGGATCCCGGGAAAAGCCGGCGGTGCCGCAGGGGAAGCGGGGCACCGACCAAGATAAGGGCTGCCGGTCCCGCGGAGACGGCGAGGCCCGGGCAGGGGGCAAGGAGCGAGGGGCTGGAGACCCCGACCGGAGCCACCAGCGCTGCGCACGGAGGGAGGGACCTGTGACACCAGCACAGACAGGGCGAGCCACGGCCCCAGCGCCTACCCGGGAATACCTCGCTTCCCCGGGAACAGCGGTCCCGGAGGCACGGAAAGAGGCAGCGGGCGAGCACCTCCTGGCCTCCGCACCGCGAACCCCGCTCCCGCTGGGAAACCCACCCGCCCCAGGGGAGGCCGAGGGCGCTCGGCACGACCCTCGTCACGGCGCCCCGTCTCGGCCGCCCCATCCCACCCTCCCCGCGGCTCCTGGGGGCGCTGCCCGGCCGGAGCCGCCGCCCGCCCGCCGCTCCTCACCGTGTGGCACAGCAGGGTGTCGGGGTCGGCGGGCTCGCACAGCTCGCTCAGCTTGCGGTCCCACTGCAGCAGCTGCGGCTGCTCCCCGCAGCTCTCGCACACCTCCATGACGGCCGCCAGCAACGGGACAGCCCCGCCGGCCGATCCACCACCACCACCACCACCACCACCACCTCCCCTCACACACACGCACGCACACACCGCCTGACCCCTGCACGCCCACCCGCGGCGGAACGGCTCACACCGAGCCACCCGCTCCCATGGGCCACGGAGCCGCGCTGAGGCCGCGTCGCGTCCCCGCCGGGAGTGCGCGGACACGGGACGGGCGGGTCACCCCGCCAGCTGCGCGCCGCGCCCCCCCAGCCCCGCGCCAGCGCCACGCCCCCGCCGCCCAGGCCGCCAATCGGGGGCAAGGAGCGCGGCTGACCGGCGGGCCGCGCCCCAATCGGCGCTCGGCCCCCGCGCGGCTCCAGCTGTGGAATGTGGGCGGGAGGTCCCCAGGCGCGTCACGGCGGCGGGAGGGAGACCCCCGTGCCCCGCTCTGCCAATGGGACGCCAGAGGCGCCGGGAGCGGCAGGCGCGGCAGCCAATGAGACAGTGACAAGACTGCTGCCGCCGCGAGCCGCACCGCCCATCCGCCTCTGGGGTTGTGAGGGCCGAGAGGGGTCGGCTCGGGCTCGGCTCTGCCCAGGTGCGAGTGGCCCTTGCTCCAGGCGTCCTTCAGCTCCCCCGTGCGGTGCCCCCGCCGGGCAGAAGCAGAGGAAGGGGTTTCCTGCCCGATGGAAGCGGCGGAGGCGCCAGCGTGAGTGAGCGAGGCCAGCCGGGACCTTGTCCACGGCCTCAGGCGGCAGGAGAGCGTTCAGGGGGAGCGGTCGGAGCAATCACAGGCAGCTCCCAGCCCCTCCGTCCCTTCAGCACCAGCAGTGCCGCTGCCGGGCTCCAGTGGACTTCAGCAAGGTTACTTGGTCTTCTTAGTTAAAAAGGAGGCAGAAAAAACAGATAATGCTCGGGATTTGTTAGGCTGAACACAGTTTGCCTGTTTATTTGAGAGATGTCAGAACATACCTCGTAAAAAACAGAAGTTTTACAATGAATTATAGAATCAAACAGGTTGGAAAAGACCTTCAAGATCAAGTCTAACCATTACCCCAGGACTGCCAAGGCCACCACTGAACCATGTCACTGAGGGCCTCACCTACATGGTTTGTGAACCCTTCCAAGGACAGTGACTCCACCACTGCCCTGGGCAGCCTGTTCCAATCCCTGATCACCCTGATTCATTCACCAAGAGTGAAGAAATTCTTCCTAATATCCGATCTAAACTTCCCCTGGCACAGCTTGAGACCTCCTCTCTCCATCCTCCTTTCAGGCAGTTGTAGAGAGCAATAATGTCCCCCTGAGTCTTCTCTTCTCCAGGCTAAACAATCCCAGTTCCCTCAGCTGCTCCTCATAAGAGTTGTGCTCTAGGCCCTTCACCTTCAAAGTCTCAGCTTTGAACTGCGCTTTAGTGTTGTGTGCAGCCTTGGTGTTCGCAGCAATGGGTACTCCATCACTGTCGGATAGCATAACCAGCAGTGAAAACAATCCCAGTCAATGGGAAATTCTGATATTTTAGGACTTGCTTTCATGCCAAGCAGGGACAACACTGCCATTTCATTGCTGTTTAAAAAGGAAAGATGTCAAATCTTTATGAGTCAAGAAACCAGGCATTCTTCAGTGCTTGCTTTCAGCTCCTGGAGCTCTGTCGAGGCATTTCAGTGTGGGTCAGTTCAACGCTAACTGGCATTTCCACGCTGCTGTGTGCATGACCCATAAGTGGATTTCCTGATACATCCTCTCTCTTCTAGACCTCCCATTTTGCCTTCATCTCTTGCAGCACAGCCCTTTCATTCACTCACAGAGCAAACATTTGTGCAGCCCAAGTGATACAGCCCTTGCTAAGGAGAGCCTAGACTAGTTCTCTGAGGAAAATCAAGTCATAAGGATTTCCTGGCACCCAGCAGCCACAACAGCAACCAAAAAACAATGGTAATTTTGTCGGGGTTGTCCCTTTAAGATTTCTTAAACTTTTTTTGATTAAAAAAAAAATAATTAAAAAAAGAGTTACAAAAGCTATATTATTTGGTGAAGGATATGAAGGGAAAATCCCTAACTGCCCCAACCAAAGATCTCCTGCAAAGATAAGTTGTTTTAAGTCATTGCAAAACAGGTCAGCCCAGTATATATGCCCTCCACAGCACAGAGAATATCTAAAGCCAAATTACTAGTGCCTGAATTGCCACCTACCACTGTGGCAAGCCCAACCGGAGGTACAAACATCTTGTGTCCTGGCACTGCCAGGCACTGTTTTCAAAGCAATTACATTGTGCCAGTCCCAAGGTGCAGATTGTGAAAATTGGAAAGGTCAGTTCCTTACCCAGAAACCATTGTGTTTTCACTAGATGTGTTCTTACTTTCAAAGCTTTCATGGCCTTGTGATAGCCCGCTTAACAAAAGGCTCTCCATCAGATAGTTGGCTGATATTAGATCCTTCTAAAATTACTGTTGTGACTAGGGGATTTCTTTGTGCTGGGGCACTAAATTAATGTTTTGCCTGTATGAGAAGCATAAAGGGAGAGCCATGTTTGCCTTGTACGTTAACGAAGTAAAAGCAACCTTAAAAGAACGTGCTGACTGGGTGAGTGCAGCTTCATTTGCCAAACATTTCATTTGCTGAGGATGAAGGTCTCCTAAGGACTGGTGTTTGACCAAGAGTACGGGGCTGTGCTTTCTCATCCTAACACATTTCTCAGGAAGCAATCCTTACTTAGGAAGCAAGTTGCACAGTGCATATTTCTGTTGTTCTCCCTTGGATAAGGCACTCATGGGAAATCAGGCACCCTGGGTGCAGCTTTTCCCAGGGGTCTCCATTCTTTACTTCCCCAGGGGCTGTCTTGTAACACTGGTACTGAGGCACAGCTGCTGCTGTGGTACACAGTGCTGCTGAGGATTTGTAAGTATCTTGGAAGATTTCACTGGCACTGAAGGATTTTGATACACAGACTATCCATTTTTTCGACCTTGTCACAGATAAAAAGCATAATATTGGTAATCAGACATCGGTAACTGGACATCCTGCCCAGTTCCTGCCATACTATTAAAATCAGCGTTCAAGGCTACATCTCATTTTTGAGCTTCAATGCTTCTAAAACCTGAGACTTTGTGAGGAAAGATGGCCAATTTGCCCTTTCTGGTGGCAACTAACAGCATATGGACCACGCTGAAGTTTTTGTGCTGCAGCACTGGTTCTTCCAGGGAAAAGAAATCTGTATTAGCAAATTTCTGCTAAAAATTGGCAGCACATACAGGGCAGCAAGAAGGACAAAAGTGGAGGAAATGAATCCTTCCTGAAGAATATTAATTATTCAGTGTCCTGATACAACACATGGGATGACAGTCCAATGTGTCATGTGTTGCTACTCAAACTGATGCTACACCAGAAATCAGGCATTGTGAAAAGCACCACGAAACCAGCAAGGACATTACACAAACCCAACTATCCTCCTAGCTTTTCCCCATATTGCTTGGAGGATTTTAAATTGCAGATTTCAATAGTTAGAAGCATGCTGCAAGTCAAGGCTGTTTTCCTGTTTCATAGCTTTCCTCTCAGAGTAGCTTTAGTAGTATTTTTAAGTTCCAACTCATCTAATTCTGAGCATTTTGATTGCTCCTTTCGTGTAAGACTATTTCCTCACCACAGATTTATGAACTGGGTTTGAATCCACTCTTCAGCACAGGGGAGCAGTGCAAAAATTGCCAAACAATCCAAAGATAAAAAGGTGGGAGGTTATTGTTTGCAGAGATAGGGCTGAGGGGAGAGGAGATTAGATATTAGGAAAAAATTCTTCACTATGAGAGTGGTGAGACACTGGCACAGATTGTCCAGAAAAGCTGTGGCTGCCCCATCCCTGGCAGTGTTCAAGGCCAGGTTGGATGGGGCTTGGAACAACGTGGTCTAGTGGAAGGTGTCCCTGCCCATGGCAGGGGGGTTGGAACTGGATGAGCATCAAGATGCTTTCCAACCCAAAACATTCTACAATTCTGTGACTCAAGGAGAACAGAGTTGAGCTCAGCTTTATTTTCCTGAGTATTGTCGCCTTTCTGCAAGGAACGGTAAACCCACACAGAAAAAAACATACAGAAAACCCACACAGAAAACCAAACTACCTAAGAAAGAGGAGGCTTTTAAGGCAGAGGTTCAAACAAACACTACTTACTTTAAATATCAAAGAAAAAAAGCTAGCAATAATACAAGCCTGTAAGTCACAGAAAGCCTGGCAAATGAAAGGTGCTCTTTTTTCATTGCAGATCCAGGTTACAGAAGCAACTCCTGTGACTGCAGGAGTCTGTGACTTAGTTCTAGATCAAGTCAGTTGCATAAAGGCTCATTAAACATTTACAAGTGACATTTTTCTGACTTGTGATAACCAGGATCAAGATAACCATCCATCTTCTACAGGCATTTTGTTCAAATAAGTTTGAGAAGTCAAACAGCAAGAAAAGAACAAACAGCAACAGAGCCAAGACGATAACAATTGCTAGGTTTCTGACTAGCTAAAATGAAAAATCTTAACCTTGAAAGCCACAGAAAAAAGCCACTGTTAGAGGTTTCTTCAACAAATTTAGCACCTCTTAAAGAGTATAGGGCATGAATTTAGGACTAAGAACAAAAGGAATGACCAAGCGAGCAACTTCTAATCACAGTAGTTGTGGAGATTGCTCCAAAATGGCAATGAGCTGATTTTTTTGTCTCAGACATAAAGCAACAAGCAGCAGAAAGAAATGTCACGTACACCGTCATGCATTTCCCACAAGAGGACATCTTTGTAAAAAACCCTGTGAAAGTTGATTTCTTTGTGTCATGTGTAAACACATTACTTGCACTACCCAGTACCTGGTAATGCATTAACAAAGCCAGTTCCTTACGTAAATGGGATTTAAATCATGCTGCTGCGTGGAGAACCTCACTATTGCCAAGATAAAACAGCCACCAAATCTCCGTGCATACATACAGACACACTCAACTATTTGGTAAAAAGGCTTCCACCACAGAAATTTCAGAGTAAAAATTAGAAGGTGTGCTTGAGAATAGTGAAGTTTTCTTCCCACAATCTTGGCATTATATTCCTTTTCTGACATGAATACTTGTGAAAGAAGTAGGATCACCAGTTCTGGAGACAGCCCACTGCTAAAACTACATAATTGGTACACTGACAGGAACACAGGTTCTCTTTACCAGAACATTCCTAGCTGTTGTACCCAGGGACTTCTCAAAGCACTAATTCAGCTTCCTTGCCTTTGCAATTCACAGCCTCTCTGCATGGGCTCTTACCACGCTCCCATAGCCACTGCTCGTCTTCACAGCAGAGCTGGGACAGGGCTCAAGTGACCACCCCCCTCACGCAGGGCACCATGCAGTCACCAGGATGCAAGTCTCCTGGCTCAGTTAGAACCCAAGCCAGGTACCTGCTGGTAAAAATCTCTAGCAATTCTTTACCAGTCCAAGCCTTCAGTCATTCTTAATTCATCCTGTTACTCTGTCCAGAGAAATGATGAGCCATTAAACAGAAGCAAGAGAAGATGCTTCAGCCAAAGAAATCAAGCCTCACTTCACTTCCCTCTTATTGCTCCCTGTGTTATGTAGGGTTGGGGGAAATATGTTCCCAAATATAAGTCACACACCAATTAAAGTTGAAAAAGTTCACTGTGTAGCACAGGCATGATGCCCATGGCTTCCTCCAAGACACTAGAGAAGAGGGTTTCCCATCCCTTACACCACACTGATGGAAATAACTGAGTGGCATTCAACTGCACTGCAGACCAGAATAGCTCTGTCTCAGGGCTGTTAAGAAATGCTATGTCATTTTAAAAAGAAATCATCTCTATATTTTATTTCTTCTAATTTGTCATCATAAATACATGAAGTAAATTCCTTGTTAAGATCAAACACTTCTTAATGTCCTGGCTGATGCAAGCAATCAGTTTGCTGAATCCAGTTTACGTAAGAAGTTAACAGGGACAAGCAAAAGCTGAATGCCATTTATCAAGGGACCCCATGGAAGAATACACATTGCCTAGTTATAAACAAGGTATCACTGTATTTACCTCAGTAGATCCCACTTCCATTTTTAAATATTTCCTCACGGAACAAGTACTTGGCCATAAGGAAACCCCCAACACAAATGGTACACTGGTTTTCTCATAACCAACAGTACTGAGTTATAGATTAACTTTGCCCCACAGCAGTAAAGCAGACGTAAGAGGTATACGCACAACATACCTTTGCCACTGGTTATTTTTGCTGTAACTGTGCCTATTGCTAATGCAAAATCACTTGTGAAAATCTACCCTACTGCAAAAATTGTGATGAACACTTGAGATACTGAACTGCTTTTCAGTGTGTTCTCAAAGTAGGTATGTGCACCTTTATAGCAAGTCAAATAGAACAACTGGAAAAGCAAGAAAAGCTGAAGTCCTTGAGCAAATGTTTTTCTTTGTTGGCACCTAATCCTATACCTTGTGCTAGCTCAGCTCTGTCTCCATCCCAAGCCAGGGGCAGAGATTAGCACCAGCCGCTCAGTCCTGCAAGGAATTCTGGCAGTTGTAGCCCCGCCGCCTGCAGCAGTGAAGAGAATCATCAGGACCCATTCTATTCTGCAGAATAGAAAGTCAGTTCCTGAGCTCCACAGCAGACACAGTTACAAGCTGTATCCAGCTCCACCACCACAGCAGCGTGCGAAAAAGGAGGTAGCCACTGAGCAAACAGAGGCTTCGCAGATTCAGTTGAGGGCTCCCTACATATGAGGCAAGATGAAGACAAGCCCCATCATTCAGCAAACAGGAAAAAATTTTGAGGATCAAACACAAACAGTATTGAATATGTGCTGGTTTTAGATGGGAGAGTTAATCTACATAGTAGCTCCTGCCGGGCTGTTTTGGATTTGTGCTGGAAACTTTGTTGATAACTCAGCAACCTTTTAGTTACTGCTGAGCAGCGCTTACACAGAGTCAAGGCCTTTTCTGCCTTTCAACTCATCCCACCAGTCAGCAGGCTGGAAGCGCACAAGAAGCTGGGGGTGGGGGGTGGGCCACAGCTGACCACAGGGACATCCCAGATACGGCATCAGGCTCAGCACCTAAAGCTGGGGGTAGAAGGAAGGGATAGACGTTTGGGGTTACAGCATTTGTCATCCAAATAACTGTTACACATGAGGTAGCCATGATTTGCTGAGGGCGACAGAATATTGTGAATTAATTCCTTGTTTTGCTTTGCTGTGTGCACGGCTTTTGCATTATCTGTTAAATTGCCTTCATCTCAACCCATGAGTTTTCTCACTCTTACCTTTCCAATTTGCTCCCCCATCCTGTTGTGGGGAGCAAGCAAGCAGCCATGGGGGGTTTGGTTGCCAGCTGGAGTTAAACCGCAACAGGATCACTACTACAGAAGCGCACCATCACAACTTCTCCCAGCAGTACAATAGGCTCAGACTGAACAAGTAGTTAAGGGAATTAAAGTCAGGACTTCCTATTCAAAAAGATACCAGTTTCCTGTGGATAACAACCCATTTAAGTAGCTAAGCTTTTTCAGTACATCTAACACCTCAGTATGCCAGTGACAGGGGCTAGGATATCAGTGAAAGCATTAACTTCAACCAGAAATAAATGTTGAACTGAAAGAATTGAAGTTTTTGGTTGTACTGACAATGATCAGAGAGAAGCAGAAACAAGATCATTATTCTGTATGGGAAAAAGCTGCAAAAACTATGAAGAAATAAAACTAACTGTCACCTCTAATGTCTCTCTTTCCTTGTTCACATCCTGCTGTAGTACAGTGAGAATTTCACTGCTTCTCCATGTAACAGAATGGAACACCTTTTAGTTCTGCAATTTTTTACTAACAATACTACTAATTCTCAGTCTTTCTGACAATGAAACTAAGTTAAAGCAAAATAAATGCCACCCCTACATTAACTGAGAATCGTGGACCAGGAATGTTGTTCACACACAGTTTCAGGCATCTCAAAAGAACAGCCACAGCAGTCATTCCTCCAGCTCCACCTGATGGCAAACGACGGGCATAGCACCCTAACAACACCTGAGCACATGCCCAAAACAGGGTTTGGCAGATGACAGCACCTGATTTGATCAAACACTATGATCAGTGGAGGCACAGACACAAATGCACAGAGGTGCTTCTCTGGGTCTACAACAGAGAAACTTCCAAGCTCAGCACCAGTTGAAGCCAACGGCTCTGCTTTAAACTTACTAATTGATTTCATTAAGCAAAAATGGCAAATAACACCTATAGAACAGAATGATGTTAAGAGTGAGAGGCGGCCAGGCTGTCAGGCTCCACAAGACCCAACAGAGATTGTTAAGGCAGCCAAGGATATATAAAGTTTGAAAATGGCTGAAGATGCAAAGAGTGACTTCTACTTACATATTCACCAGCTCAGGAATTAATACAGCTGTCTAGGTTACCTTTTCTCTTCAGAACACAAAAAAGAAATCCAGATGATGAACACAGAAAGCAGACAGGAAAACAAAAACAAAATACACACAGACACCCTATAGGTATCAAAGATTTTATTTACCTTTTAAAGAAACTACAGCAACATACATGATTACAGAATTATGAAGCACTGTAAAACAGAAGGAATGAAATGGCCTGGGTCCAAGTACTAATGACCTCACACCTTTTCTTTCATACCACTGTCACTCAGGAAAATCACATTATCTGAAAAGAAACAAATAAAATTTAATCTTCAGGATTGTTTTGCCCTGTTGCAAACTTGCATACCCACAAAGGCAACATATTAGTGTTAAAATAAGCTGCAAAGACATGTATTTTGGAACAGAGTAGATCATAAAAGTGTTCGACAGAGGGTTCTTGCTCTGACCCCCAGAAAAGTTGACAATTCAAGGCAACTATATATACTATGAAACAAATGTCCTAAACCTGGTGAAAAGCTGCTGAAGTCAAAGATACCAGAAACATTTAAAAATAATGGTTTCATTCTTTGACTATGATCTCTATCAGTTAGTGCTTATCTCCTTGTTTTTTTCATCACATTTTCAGTATGTGCTACTATGTCATCAGCCGACAGGACTATAAGCTTGTATTTCATCAAGCCTCAGAAATTTCTAAAGCATCTTGAGACTGGGGATATTTAACACGAAGAATAAGCCATTAGGATAAATACTAACTAAAAAAAGAAACTTGCTTCTCCCCCTCCAGCTGTTTATCAACATCAGCCTACAGCCCTGCTAGGTGAAATGTTCATGTGAAAGTCTGATTACTATCGTTTTATAAGGGCTGCACAGCCAAACATCCACAATTGTGGTTGTTTTGGGTTTTTTTTTTCCTTCTTTCCTTCTTCCATTTATCCTTCAGAAATGTTTGTTATACTACCCCATTATTTTAGCCCTCCATAAAAGGAGAAAGCTGTTTCCCAGTTCTCTTCATCATGTCTACCCAAGGGACAAGTCTACTCCCTATCCATTCTGTGCTCCTCTTCTACTGTCTATCCAACTGAGGTCTTTCTAAACTCCAATGAGTCACCCCCACATAGAGTCTCTTTCACAAACAGAAGTCCTTAAAATTGTTCCTTCCACACAGTAGATACCTCCTGCATCAAGTGGTTTCTGTGAGCAAAGGATGCAACAGTTCGTAACTATATGCTCTCATTTTCCGTGTCTTCACAACTGGCGCCAGAGGACACCTAGCGGTACAGCCTATTCATTCTCTCAAAATCCCCAGGTGGTGCTACTGAGGATACGACAAGCCACGCTCTACTTCAAAGGTCCTCCACCACCTCTCCATTTTAAAAGGGCAAGGTAGGCCTTGGTGTGTTGTTCCTTACCTGCTATAATCGTTGTGGCCTGACGCCTCACATTGTTTTTATCGGTATATTCACCATAGTCTATCTTCCCTTCAACAAAGATTCGAGCACTGAAAAAAAAAAATCAAGAATATGGTTCTGGCCAGAGCACTGTACTGCTGTTTTCTCCTCTATTGCTGTATACACAGGCTTTTTCATCAGTTGTTTGAAGCAGGTCTGCTAACTTACTTTAGGACACTTCTATCTTAGTATAGCTTCTGGTCACCATAATTATTGCATTAATTGATTATTAAGGCATTAAATCCTAAACCACATTTGTTATTCACTTACCCCTTCTTCACATACTGATAGGTAACATCCCTAAGGCCCGGTCTGAAGACAGAGATCCTGTGCCATGTCGTCTTCTGACTGATATCACCTATTATATAAAAATAGCAAACTTGGATGCCAAATCCTCTTCTTGATGCAAATCTCAGAAGTTAGTTTCAATGTGTTGGTGTTCTCAAATTATGAAAAGTGATTTGAGCATTCAATCTCCCTCTTCATACTAGAACTCAGTGTTCCACTCATCTGCATCCAAACGGAAGTATCTTGCAGAAGCACAGTTCAAACCAAGAGACCAGTTTTCCCGGAAGCCAGTGCTCATACTAGAGTCTTTTTTCCTCACTCACACACACTACATTGAACAAGTCAGAGAAAGAAAGTGACATCTGCAGCCATAGACTGATGGAAGAACCAAAAAAAAAAAAAAAAAGTAAGAAAAAGTATAATTCTTCTTTTCTCCCCTCTCCTCTTAGAATATAAATAATAGTATGGAACCTGCTATACCTCTGGCAACCCCAGCAGTGAAAAACTATGACTCAACACTCGTTCCTGTCCTCCAGAGGAAGGCCGATATACAGACCTCTCTTCAGTACATGCTGCTGGGGATCACTAAGAGACACACAAATGCACCAGCTTCTCTACTGACCTCAAAGGAGTTTCCCTGCACCTGAGGGATTTACATGGCAGCCTGAAGACAAAGCACAGCACTACCAAATATGCAAAGACAACCTCAAAACATGGCAGAAGAACATTGCTCATTGCAGACTCACCTCCCTGGTTTACCTCACTTTCCCCTGTTCGCCACATCTCATTGGTTGCAAGAGAAAATATGGTAACGGGATTTTTTCCTTCCACTTGCCTCATGATAGGGTCCTGTCCAACCCGACCAAGTAACTGAACACGATTCATGGCTGAAATGCGAGACAGTAAATACATATAGAGGTGAATTCTGATGTTTCTAATCATGGCAAGTCGTAAGTCTGCAGTTTTTGTCAAGGGCCAGAAAAATTCCTTTCTGCATCTCCTAGCCATTTTTCAAGCTCTTGTGACTTTTGGCTTAGTCAGGCCCTGCAGATGGTTGATTGTGCCTCTACTATCATTATCACTGCTGAATAAGCTCATTTAGAAAGCTAAATGTTCTTAATTCCTTCTGTTTCTTTGTCATCTTTTTCACAGACACAATCGTATGTTACTTGAGACTATTCTGCATTCACCTGACATAATGATAAGACCATAGCATTGCATTATTTTGTCCTTAAAACAGTACCTTAAAACCAAGAAGACAGCATTATTACACCCTATTCTTTAAACTAGGTGGTCACTAGTTTTTACATAGGTACCAGGACTAGGTGGATACAATTTAATCCTTGTCCTTGTTACAGGACAATTGGAGGTGGTCAGGGAAGCATCACTCTTGCACAATGAGTACGTGAATTGAATGGCAAAGTCTAAAGCGTACACCTGGAGCAAATCATGGCGGGGCAGGAGCACCCACACAAGTCCCCCAGGCACATGGGACTCTGAGAAACAAGCACAGAACACCTAAAGGCAGGTATGAGAACACGCAACAGCAGCACACCCAATTCACTATCACTAATAAAGCACAGCTACATGCCTTTTACAGGTTGTACTCCATGTCAGGGCTTTTTTCTGTTCCCCCTTAAGGACTGCTTGACTTACCACAGACCAGATAGAAAGCTACTTAAGAGGGTTTATTTGAAACAACACATTCTTCATTACTGCATTCAGAAGCTACCATCCCTATCTGATTTTTTCCTGGCCTTTCTAAAACTGAGAGAAAAACCACACAGAGTAACAACTAAGGCTCATCTCAGGAGCTACTTACATCTTTCGAGTACCAATGTACTAGCTGCATCAGAGTCATGTCTTACAAACTGGCGAAGCACCTGAAGGAACAGACAGATGTTAGTTTCCAAGATACAAAGTATGAACAGTATCCAGGTGCTTTTGCATCTCATTTTCTAAACACAGAGGTTCTGCAAGTACATTCTTTTTGGGCAATTTATGGGGGGACTAAGAAAAGAAAATCGTTCAGCTAAATGAAACCAATTGGATTATTTAAAAAAGCATCTGGTTAAGCTGGGGTTAAAAAGCTGCCTAGGAAAAAGACTGGCCTAAAGATACATCTCCAGCAATTATTTCAGGGACATGTAGTAACTACTGCTCTTCTGCAGCACAAAACAGGAAAGGGTTGAAGCAGAGGTGTTGTTTAGCTCATTGAGCTTTGGTTTTTGGAAGCAAACACAGTTTTGACAGTTTCACCAACTTTCTGCTTCACTTCAGAGATTAACATGATACACCTCAAATGTACTTCTATCTACTGCTGTAAGGAGTACGATGAGGCACTGATAACCCCTGGTTCCCTGGTAAATCAAGGCCACAAAACCCCCAGTGCTGCAGCTAAACTCAAGCAAGAAAAAGAAAAGGAACTGACTTCATTCTAGCAAATATAATGTCCTAGTGGGAAGGAGGAGAAAATAAGAGCCCAGGAACACCTTTGCAAGAGACCTACATGCAGGAACTGGAAAAAAAGCTCATCTCCTATTACACGTGGTTGCAAAACTTAAAGGAAAGTGACACTGGCAGTCCTGTGCTAAACAAAGGAGCTAAATCACAGCTAAACACAACTTGCAAAACTAAAGTTGTTTGATATGTCCGTATGGTTCATTGATGCAGATGCAAATTATCTAAGACTCATTCCACGCACAAGCCACATCTTTTAATGCATTGTTTTTTCAGTAGCTGAGTAATTAATATCCAGCATTCACACTATTTAGAGTACGAATGCAAATAGAACATCTCTCTGTTCTTCATGGGTAACGCCACATAGTTTCTGAGAAATAACACGAGCACCACCTGCGACCCAGCAGTCCCATGGCAGAATCCGTACTTTTTTCATCAAGGCAGCACCGCGACCAGTTCGCGCAGGAAAAGCTGAGGCCCCGCCCCAAAGCGGAGAGCTCCTCCGGGCCCAGCGGCCCGCGCTGCTGAGGCGAGCGGCCTCCCTGCCGCGGGGCGCGGGTTCGGTGTCCCCGGCGAAAGGGTTATTACAAGCCCCGCGGCGGGAGAAACAGCAGGAACTGGAGCTGCTTCCCGCTGCCGCCACCACCACCCCGCCCCAAGGCGGGAGGGATTGAGCGGTCCACCGTTCCCCCGCCCAGGGCGACCCGGCTGCGCTGCAGGCACCCTGGGGACGTAAATCCAGGGCCAAGCTCCCGTCGGGGCCGCAGCCCAGCCCTCATAGGCCCATTAAGCCGCCCCGCACGGCCCTACCTGCCACGCTGGTCGCCGCAACATGCCGCCGCCGTGCCTGAGGAGGGAAAAGCAGGGCTAAAACAGCGGCGGAGGGAGCCTGGTCCTGTCCGGCCGCCCGCTCCCGCCCGACCCCCCGCCCTCTGCGCCTCTCCCACCGCAACCTCGCCGAGGAACGGAAACGGAACGGGAAACCACGCGTCCTCTCCAAAGAGGGTCCGGGCGGAAACGCGGCCCTCAGACCCCGCCGGCGGGTCTGAGGGGGCCCGCGGGGAGAGCGGCCCGGGGGGCGGGAGAGGGCTGCGCGCCGCGGACAGGTCCGCTCCGCGCCGCGTGTGACCGAGAGAGCCCGTGGCGGGGAGGGAGGCGCCAAGAGGGAAAGAGGAAAAGAGGCATAGTGTCGTAGATAAAAAAAGATTAAAATCTTTATTTGCACGTTTCCCTTCTTAAAGGGTAGGGTCTGACACATTCTAAAAGCGACGTCTGAAAACGAACTCAAGTAAAACGCGAAAATAACTGAGTTACCAACTTTAGCTTCTCCCTGGTACTCTCACAGCATTCGTGTCCGACTGCCACAGGTAGACGTGCGGCCAGCAAGGATTGAGGAAGGTACATTTAGCAGGGGGGTGAGATTTAACACATGTACACACACTTTACATGGGCAATTAAAAAGCAAAAAACCCACACATTTTCTGATTTCCTAGAAGGCCACAGGCAGGTAATTGCACCATAGGTAAGATACGGAAGGGAAACAGAGACCCATCCACCAGCACACTGCAGTCATTTACCCCACTTCAGGCAAGGAGTCCTTGCTGACAGGCATAAAGCAAGTCAGGCATCGAGGACTAGTCTGCAAGAGCTTAACCACTTACAGCATTTTGTACTTACTGCTGGAAGCTGAGGGAGGGAAAGTTTTCCATCAATTTCCACAAGTAAGGCTCCTTAACTCAGTGTTTTCTTCTTGCCCTCCCCTCAGTGAATGCCTCTCTAATGGCATCCCAAGGCAACAAGACTGCTATACAACCAGTCTGTCTCCTGATCTGTAGTTAGAGCTGCTTATCATAGTCTCTAGCTCCTCACTCCTAGGAGGACCAGTTGTAGATGCTGTCTCCATGTACAGCCACTATCTCCCCTCTAAAGATACACAGGTGGCCAGAGCATTAAGACCACAAAAACATCAGTAACAGGCCCCAACTAAACAAAGAGGGAAACAAGGAAATGCCATCCTTTTCCTTGTACAGCAAAGGTATTCTTAGTCTAGAAGCAGCCCAATTGTACAAGAAATCAGACAGGTAAAATAGAGAGGACAGTAATCTTACTTCATGATTTGACACTTGCTAACTATTCATTCTTCCCTCAGCCAACATTTCATGATAACTAAATGAGGGAACCAAAAACCAGGACAGGGGAGCTAATATGGGGCATTGGTCTGCGCATACCCTCTGCTTTCACAGGACCATTCAGCAGCCATTCAAAGCTTTTTGGACAACACAAGTTCAGTAACCCAAAGTAAAGCTAAATGAGCGACAGCTCTTCCCTCCCACCAGGCGCTTGTTGTTGTGCTTAGGAGAGGTTTCAGACTGCTGCAACTTGGCACTTCCTAACGGCTGGTCCTTCATGAGGGTCTGGGCAAGGCGGGCTGCTTTAAGTTCCCTGCAGGGGGTAGACGGGAGAGGAGAGGAAGAAAATCCCCATCAGCTACAGAAGAAAGCTGTGAACAATCTTGTTCAAGGGGGTCACTGCATTACTCCAGCATTGCTGGAGGATGGTGACTTTCCACTCTAGAGGGTGAGATGAAGATTACTCTAGATATCTCCAGAGTTTGTACTTCAGAACAGATCAGCTTTGAAGGTTTAACGAAAGCTATGCATCAGGGTCAGCAACACACTGGCATCACTATGAAGGGTCCCTCACTCGTTTTTTTCAGATCTGTGAATGGTGGAACTTTGGTCAGAGTCATCTCATGCAGCACAGTACCTAAAAGCACGCTTCTTTTCCATTGCCTTTTCTCCCTAATGCTTGGCTACTCTTCCAGAGCATATTCTGTCCTGTCTACATACATTTCCCAGCTGACTGTTGTGCTAAGAGGAGTCATGGGGCAGATCCTAAATCCCAGCACCTCAAAATGTTACTGCCAAGAGCAGTGAGAGGGAGCAAGGGGAAAGAGGATTTTTGACACCACGTGATATTTCTTTTCCTACTGTGCTAGACCACTGTCTCAGTGCAGTGTGGATTTTTCATCTGCCCACTGGCTGCATATTGTGTTGGTAATTTCCATCACCAGTAGTTGCCATAAGCATCCAAGTTCACTGCTCTAATTTAGCCAGCTCCTCCAAGCGAGAAGTGAACCACAGCTGCTTGGGTACTACAGGTCCCTGCTACAGCCCCATCACCCTCCCAGCTCCAGGCAAAGGAGCTGACTGGGTCTGTCTGCACTTTTAGTCTCCCAACACTACTGGTGACCAGCACTTGTCATGCCCATGTCTTCCTGCCTTCATGCTGAAGCCAGCCCTACCTTTCCAGCTTGGCAGTCTTGCACTTCTCCACATTTAGCTGCTTCTGGAGCTGCACTGCTCTTCCACGTGAAGGACGGAGAACTGGATGTTTAGTAAGAGCCATGGCAGAAGGTCTTTCTGCTGGGTCAGGATGGATCATGAGCTGGAAGGCAAAGGAATTCAGGGTTTAACACTCCCTCTTGTCACATGCCAACTGGAAAAGCCTTCACCCTGTCAAGACTATTTCTTCACCTTGAGGAGTTCCAGAAAGCGTTGAGGAAGCTTCTGGGGGATCGGTGGGATATTGCCTTTGCGGATATGGTGCCACATGGCCCCATTGTGAGGCAGCGGTGCTGTGCCAGCTGCTAGTGCTACTGTGAGTGCCAGGGCAAAGATGTCTGCCTTTGGCAAATAGCAGTATTGCTGCAGAGAGAAGAAACAGGTATGGAAAGGGAACATCCTGATGCACAGAACAAACGTGGGTTGGGGTACAAGCTCAAATAGAAACAGCCAAACAAATACACATAAAACACTGCCCTCACCATCCCAGTTAGCTGTTTTCTTCTCTTTAGGATAAAAAGATTGATAGCAGACAGCATTGGTAACTAACAGCGCATTGGTAACTAACAGCACATTGGCTTTCACCCAGTCATGAGAAGCTTGCAGCCCACATTAGAATCATCCCAACAAATCCAGAGGATGGCCTAACAAATGTGTGCCTCCAACCACAAGGAAATAAGGTAGCCATGCCCAACTCAAAACTAAAGAAGGTATGTGATGTATGAACCTAATGGTTCCTCATCTGTTTGCAGCACAAAAATATCCTGTCACTTAAATACCTGAGCTGATGAACACATCCAAGCTGATAGTTACCTTTTGATTCCCTTCTTGTTCACTGACCCTTCTTTCACACTGGCAAAACCACAGCCAATTTAAGAGGTGTGTTGTGCCTCTCACCTTTCCACACTACCTGATCGATGCTTATTGTACAAGGCATATATCCTTCAGTAATCACATCCAGCAGCTCAATCTCATCTGGGTGTGTAAATGAAGTGTCTCCAAACTGATAAAAGGCTTTGTCCCATTCAATAGTTGCAGTAATCTAATGATAAAGTTACTTATGAGGTATGTTAAATATTCATGACAAGCCCCATGCCTGCACTATTCTTAGTGTGTTAATTTTGCCAATGTCACAGCCAGACCAGATGAAAGAGGAGATAAGGCAAAGAATATGCCAGCGTAATGATTTTACTGCAGGTGGTCTCTGCCCACTTCTTACCACCCTGCCAGTAGCAATACCTCTTGCAAAATCTCATTAGCCAAAAACCGTCTGTCTCCTTCCTCCACCTGGGGGTTTGTTACTGATGTCACATGGCCAAGGTCACCTGAGAAAGAATAAGCAACCAATGTAGCAAACTGATGTAGGTGGCCATCAATAAAAGCTTGCATTTTGTAGGCACCAGTGGAGCAATTGGGAAATACTGTATAAGAGAGGAAGCTTGCTCCTACTCAGGAATCTGGGCTTGGAAACAAGCACATGAGTTTTCTGGGACTTGTCGCTTTAAAGGAATTAATTCTGGTAAGTAGCAAAGGCATTCAGGACTGTGTTGCCAGCTTATTATGCAAGTCTCTTCAGCCAGCAGGACAGAGCAATATCAAACAGTAATGAGCAGCCCTAATCTTAAGCCAGTTGTAAAGTGGGCTTAAACCTACCAATCTTGTACACCACACTAGAAGAGGATTCATCTTCACTGTCACTCTCATCCTGCCCAGCTGGGCTCACAACTGCCAGCTTGTGACAGATGAAGATATTACCTGCAAGACAGCGAAGTTTAGCAGTTATATGATAGCAGTAGCCAAACTGCAGCATCCAGACAGCTTTGTAAGAAATCACAGTTAAGTTAGTAAAGCTTTGCAGCCAGAAAAACTACACACATGCTTCCCACATGTTATTCTGCTTTCTACCTAGCTCACATAGCAATACAGCTGGCAAAAGACAGCTGTATCTTATGCATAAAATATCCCACTGTTACCAACTTTTCCACCCCTCCCCTCTGCCCTCCTCAAGATAGAAGCACTTTCATCAGGAAAAGTGAGCTCTGCTATAAGAATATAACTATGTGACACTGGGGAGAGCATTGCCCTGGGGGCATCCATCCTCAGCTGCAGAGAGGAAAGCTTATACTGTTTTTTGCAGGAACTTAATCTCTCACGAAGGTACAATGAATATTCCCTCCTCAGCTCTCACATGTAAAGGTCAAGTGTTGTGCAACTAGACAGCCGCAAATAAGGAACTCCCCATTGTCATTAGCAGCCCTACTTGCTCCCCCAGTAACAAAGCGATTCCCATGAGCTAGGATTACGAAGATTGTGAGGCAGAAGTAAAATGCTGCCAACTCTCAGCACTCTCAGTCTTAGGGCAGCAATAATGGCAAGATAAGAAAAGCAAACCGAAAAAACCTCAAGACATTCACCTTGTAGGGCAAAGTCCTGTTTCCTTTGAAGCATTGTAATAGGTCCACGCAGAAGGACCTGTTACAGGTACTGTCCCTGCAGCATCACTTGGAGAACTCTCCACAAAGGAGGAATGTGCTGTACTTACTGGGTTTGATATCCAGGTGCACAAGGCCAGAGTTGTGGATGTATTTTAGCCCCATGGAGACTTGTAACAATATTTCTTTCAGCTCTGTTTCTGAGAAATAGTGGCCAAGCTTGGCATTTTCCAGCAGCACATCCTGGAGACTCCCACCTAGGTGAAAACAGTCAGTCAGACCTGACAAAGATTTTATGGAGCAGCATGTTCAAAATAGTTTAGTAGAAACTGTTGCCTAGAGAAAATGAAGGCTTTCTAGTGACAAATCCTGACCAGACCAGCTATATATGCTCCAGTGATCGAACAAGGACATCACTATTTGGCTTCAGCCTTTCTGCTAGCCAAGGACCGAGCAATTGCAGTCCTACCTACAGCACTAAAAAGGCTGACCTGATAATGATGCTGCTGCATGCCAACAGTGTAAAAGTTAGTTACTTTCCCCATGCTAACAGGCGAAAAAACAGGTATGTGAATGGTGGAGCAAGGAAGTTAAGCTCCCACTGGCAGATTTGATTGAGGAATGTAACATTTGACACAAAGAGTTTTGTGGGTCTCCATCAAGGCACTCTGGCTATTTCAGGACTAGCCAATACCATAACTCCTCTTCCCCATCAACCTGCTTGTCATCACCTTTCCTTTGGTCTCGAGCGTTTATCCTCTAGAATACAGGAAATGCATCAGTGCTGCAGCAATGATAATCAATTTGATGGTTACCTCCACCAGATTTAAAGTCATTATTCCCCTCATCATTGAGCCCCAAGACTGCAGAAGCAGTTGAATGATGAGAGCTACATATTTGCCTTCAGTTCCTCTGGCAGCAGAGGTGTCTTTTACAATGTCTCCCAAACCAAGGGCAAACTCAAGTAGTAGTGTACCACCCTGCCTGGAGCACCCCACTCATAGTTTACCTCATTATTTAGCTCCATTCCTCTGCAGCTGTTGAACCCTAGTCATTCTTCAAATCGTTACTTCCCTCCATTAAGAAGGGTTTGTTTCCAAGATACATGCGCTTAGCTTACCTGTTTGAGACACTCAGATCAGGTTTTACCTGAGCAGTCCCAGACACAGCTCTAAGCATCAGCATGAGGAATACTTCTCCCAGGCCAGCCAATACAGAGGAACAGGTTTTAAATTCCCACAAATTAGAGAGTATTCACTACTTGTAAGGCATTAGCACCATTCAGAGCTTCATCTAAATATCATGAGCCCTTACTGGATTCTCCATGGCACTGCAGCCCCAGTGCAGCTTGCCTAATTGTAAACTAAAACGTTCCGTATTCAAGTACAAAAACAGGTACCTGCACCCATCCCAAGACCTCAGGCTTTAACAACATCACAGCTCTTACCATTGCAGTACTCATTTTGGATAATCATGTGGTCATCCTCTGCCCATGCTGAGTAGTAGCGCACAACATGGGGGTGGTGTCCAAGGACAGCATGAGCATAAACCTCACGCAGTGCCACATGCCTGGAGAAGCATGCACAGAGAAAGTGTGACAGGGTGACACGGTCCTGCTTGAGACCAGAAGAGGAAGCCTGGTTTGCAGCCTGGCTTGGGAAGGGGAAAGTAGAGGTGTTTAGAACTTTCTCTTGGGTTTTGGCAGACTGTCTGGCTCTCACAGCTGCTGATGCAAAACTTTGCCATGCTCAAATGTGCTGAGCAGCTGTCAAAAAACATAAATCACTGAGCAAGTTTTGTTAAAGAGGTAAAGGCAGCTTCAAAGGCTTTGCCTTAGCATGCAGGACAACATTAGCTGGTCAATGTAAGCCAGTGCTGGCCACACAGCAGGGCAGGAACATACCATAAATGAGCTGTTTGACAGTTATTATTTTAAAGTTGCCAGCTGCATGGACATGAGGAGTTCAGGTAAGCTGTCATCTCACTTTGCAATGTATGTGGCTTCTTCCCTTTCTCAGGCATTTTTATCTGATAGTCCTAAAGTGGTAATTTCCCTGTTCCCCCTGCTATTTCTTGGCAGTGCAACAGCAGCCAGTTTTTGCTTATGCCACCCCTCAGATACCTTTAGATCCACACTCTCTCCCATCACACCTCCCAAGAATATGCCCATCATTTCATCTGGCAGTTTCTAGCTAGCACACTCACTCATCAGAGGATCCTGCCAGAGGCCTTTTGGAGCGTTTGATGGCATAAACACATCCATCAAGGCGTTTGATGCACTTGTAAACAGAGCCAAATTCCCCCACACCAATTCTTTCTAGCTCCAGGAATTCCTTCTTGTAGCGGGAAACCATGTTGCTTTCTTTCAGAGGGTATCTCTACAAGGTCAGAAAAACAAAGACAAGGGTGAGTTTAAATATTTAGATAGTAACACCCATCATGTTTTTCGAGCTGGGTCACACTCGTTGTCACAAAGCACCCAGGTTGCTGCCTTTCCCATTGTGAAAGTTCCTTCTTGAAATGCTCCCTTTCACTTAAGCATGTTGAGTTTTTTTCCTGACCACCTAACAAAGGTGGTCAGCTCATTGTATGTGCTTAAGCCTCCTTGCACTATGACCATCACACCTCTTCTCTTGACAACCCTGCCCATATTCTAGACCTGTGGCTAATGGAGTCAGGGATGAACAGCAGGCCACAACAAAATACTTGCCTTCTGCCCACCTACTGAAGGCTCAAGACAACCCATTACCAGCCTTGCTACGTGGACAGCCAGTACCTCTGAATTAGACTCCTGTACTGAACTTGTTTAAACAAGTGCTATTGCCTGTTTTGAGCTCAGGAGAGAAGCTCATTGTGTTGACTTAATGCAACCACAACTATGCAAGAGCTGCTTTACTCTGGCAGCTAAGGCAGCCTGCAGCAAGGACATTCTGCATGAGTTCAGGCTCTCATCATGTTTAAAGTACCAGCTGTTGACTAATGGCAATTTAGCAGATCTCAGTGTATCTGTTTGTATTCCCAACAATTTCTCACCAGGAGCCACTTTTCTACAAAGGGCTGAAAGCCTGCAGAACAGCTGGAACATCATTATTGCTACACTAATGGTCATTAGGGAAACAGGAGCTGCTGGTACTGCTTGTAGCATGATGCCAACTGACAGGAAAATAACTGAAGGGCAGATAAGTAAAGAAGAGATAAGCAGTGAAACATGAAGTGAACAACAAGAGAGTGGACTAAGTAACTTTTGTTCATCCTCCTGCATCCCTTACAGGAACAATGGCTTATGCTGCACACTGTTTTCCACAGAAACCTCTGCTGTGATTGCTGTAGTATATGGTATATATGACCTTAAAGGGTGGGAGTAAAGAGCTGGTCCCCACAGCCAGCAAGATGTGGCCCATATAAACCAGCAGCCCTTCACAACAGGTTGTATTTCATAAGGCAGCTATATTTGATAGTATCTTAAAAAGCTCAGGGAATAAAGATATTTGCTAGTACACAATTTTGTGTCTGTATTACATATTCATTCTAATCAGCACTTCATCAGAATAATATTTCAGTAAGTCAAGTTAGAGGCTTTCTTGGGGAGCAGGGGGATATATAAATTGTGGTAGCCCCAGATGTTACCTAGTAGAATATTTAGTCTGCAGCTGTATTTCTTTCATGGAGGTAAGTTTTTCTGCAATACCAGTCTTGTCGGCCAGAGGGTACCAGTATTCTTCAGTAAGCCTAATTATTTCACAATTACAATGAGCAATCCTGCTTACTTGCACAAGACAAGAGACTTCCTTCAAGGAGCTGCTCAGGAAAAATGAGATTTTTACCTCATCTGAAGTCAGATATTTAATACAGGCTTGGCTTGCTTTCCAGAAACCAGCTGGATGAGTACCTTCTCCCAGATAAAACAGGGAATAAAGAAGAGGGCTGCAAGATATGGTTTCCCACACCAGCTGCCCACCTCTGCCAGTGCAAGTGGGGGGTACACAAGACCTCACACTGTGCCCCATGCAGCCAGGTCAACATACCCTACCACTAAGATGTGCCAGGAAAGCACAGGCATCAGCGACAGCAAGAAAACTTAGGTTTGAGTTGCAAAACATCATTTGCTGTCCTGTAGCTACAGAAGCTGTGAAGGGACCTTCCCTTAGGCCCCAGGGCACACAGACACCCCCAGCTGGACATTTTCTTCTTGAAGTACAGAACTTGCTACCTTGCTTCAAAAGTTTACCATTGTAACTACTGCAATTGAAAGTCTGCCTTCAGTACGTATCCCCTTCAGAGCTGTTCAGCTCACCACCTGTGTTTTTCCAGTGCAGATCCGCATATTATTTGCAATATAGAAGCATCCAAAGATGCCCAGTACACCAATTCATACAAACAGCAATAAACCTGCTTTTTCAAACCACAAAGGTATAGTCACTATTAACACCAAGTCAATAATACAGTACAGTTCTCCCTAAGGAGCCTAAATTACATTATATTTCCTAGAAAGACCTCCTGACCAAAAAAATCAATGAGTTTTTAGGCTAACTTGTCAAAGTGTCAGATCTGCTTCAGTGCAGGCTTCCTTTACAGACAGGAATTATTTCCAAGTTTGTCTTAAACAAATGTTAACATAAAACACTCATCTTGGGATTATTCTGTCATAAGTATTCATCCTTTCTTATGCCACCATGATTTGTACTCCAAAAGCAGAATAGATTTCCATCAAGCACCAAATCTCTATAAGCATCTTATCCTCTCTGTGAAGGTGAAATACACAGACACTCACCAGTGTAGGTAACTCCCGTTTTGTTTTGCTTCTTGGATCAGGATCCCTCCTATAACAGAAGTTTAGGAAAGTCTGTATTTATCATTTCAAGGCAGCAATCCAACTGAGATTTGAAATGAAAATATTTTTCAAGAGAATCTCCAAACCTTGTTTCACAGTTTAATTAAAGATTGGTTGTATATTAACACTCTACAAAACACATTTCTAGTTGAGGCCTTAAAGACTGTAGTCCCAGGCTAGGAAGCCTTCTGTTCCCATTAGAAAGCCTTTACATATCAACTTCAGTACTGCTCACAGGACTGAATGATTGTTTAGGGGCATCATTCTCCTGGCCACCTTATTACTGGTGAGGCTGCACTGGGCAATGACCTTGCACAACAAGCTCCTGGGGAAGAAGAGAACTGCTCCACTGTGACTTCAAAGGGGAGCCCCAGCTGCGCATCTGTTACAGTCAGGGCCAAGAGTTGTAGCACACAGGTATTTGAGTGTGCTTGTGTCTGGGTTAACTCGGATGAGATCTGGAGCTTTTGCAGGTCAGCAGTAGCCTGCACCCATCTTAAAAGCTGTATTATATGCAAACATGCATCTAATTTCTTTCAAGCTGTGGGTATAAGCGTAACTGAATCAAGCTCCACTCCACCCATGGCCAAGAAAGAGAGGTACAATTTTCTCCTACAGCCATAGCATTGAGGTTAGCTGTTGATCCCCCACTTACATTTCTGAACAAAAGGAAACAACTTACTTTATTTATATTTCTAATACTTTCGTGTGTCTGCTAATGTTTGCTCTGCACCAATGAATGCTACGGAAGTGAATGATTCATTGTTAGCAAACAAGTCTAGGTACTAGATATCTCCATCATTACTACTCATTTAAACAGCCTCCTTCCAGCCTATTATTTAAGGGTAGTTCACTTACAGCTGTCCTCCGGTCTTCTGCTTGGCATTAGGAAGAAAGAGCATTTGTCGATATGACTCTGGTGTAAAGGGGTTAATGTTGACAAGAGATGCTTGGGTAGAGTCATCCAGTTCAGCACCAGGAGTAAATCTCAGATGTCGGAAGCCTTTGGGTGGGACCTTTGTCCCAGATGAAGGAAAAGCTGTCTTCGATAACAGGCTCTGTATTGAGGGGAAAAAAAAGGGGGGGGGGGAGGCAGATAGCCCAGCATTGGTTTTGTTGCTGCAGTGTCAGAATAAAGTCTTTGCTCTCCTGTAGATCAAGAACTCTGCTCCCTTCCTCAGAGCAGCTGAATCATTAAACTCCTGCATCCCTGATTTAGTCCTGACAGTTTTCTTCTCCTTCCACAGAGTATTACATTGCTTGCTAAGCCCTCTCAGACTCTATTCTCTGTTCACTTGGGTGAGGTCTGCAGAGCCATTTTGGCAAGCACAGTCCTAAAGAGGAGCCAGCTGCTCATCTTTCCCACCTACAGAGACACAGAAATGACATCATATGTTGTATTAAAATGGAAGACTCAGTTCTGCTAAGCAGGGACTGTTGCATCAGTTTGGCCAGGACAGGTTTGTCAGAAGATGAGATGGAACAAGTTTCCTTCTGGTTCCCCAGCAAGAAGCAGCATTAGCATAGGGGAAGTTAGTAGAACTATTTTTATATGGCTATTGGCAAAGTGACCAGAAAACAGTTCTTGTCAAGAAGAAAACAAAGTTTCAGAAGCCCAAGTTCAGAAGGAACCTCTGGGTCTTCTATAGTTCAGCTTCCCACAGAAGAACTTTGGGTTTCACCTACTAGTCTAAAGCCTTGTGCTGAATAAAGCATAACTTCAGAGAAGCACCCCATCTTGGTCTGAAGAAAGAAAAATCTACTTGCTGTGATTTTACCCCTTGAGTAACCATCGACCTTTTGAAATATAAGTTTGTTTTTTGACTTCAGCAGAGTGGTGTTAGATGTAAAGGGGGGGTTAATATATCCCTCTCCTAGTTAAAAGTCCTTCAAGAATCCAGAACTCCCTGTCATGAAGATCAAGATACTTCTCTGTGCTTTTGATCCAACAGTGGTCTTACTCTTGTGAGTGGAAACATCATTCCAGGTTCATATCTAGAGTTTCTCCCTTCTCTTATTGAAAGCTTTTGAGGATAAAACCCTTTAAAAGCTGCGTGCAATATCCTTTATCCACCTAATTGATGCTGCACTCATGGATATAACTACTTTTGGGACATCACTCTATTTCTATACCACACTTGGAAGCTCAGCTGCTTGTTTACTATGAACCTGGATGTGCTTATTGATCACTTTCTCATGCTCTGGCTTTCATCTCCTTGCTCTTGGATGGAAAAGTTCCGCATATGAACATATCAAAAGCAGTATATGTCCAAGCCCAATTTACCCAGCAGCCCAGAAGCTCTGTAGAACTGTGGCTATGTTCTAGTCTAAACACAAGAAGGGGACCTAAAATACAATTGTAGCCTGCTGTTGTGGGCATGCAATTCCCATCTGCTCTACTAGGGCTCTATTTTGTAATCAAGCAGACTTGCCTCCAGTATCATCAGAGAGTAGCTGTTGCCATACAGTGTAAGCAACTAGTTCTAACAATCTGTTCCAGGATTGGGTAAGTCTGTAATCACTGTATCACGTAAACACATGCATCCTAGCTGGGGCTCCAGTGCTCATCTGTCTCCAGTTGGATGCGATTCTGCTCTTACCCTTACTCTTGCCTTCAAGTGTTCTGAGATCAATGCTCCCGGCCTTGTTTATAAGCAGATTTCAGAGCTTTAGAGCCCACCTTTTGCAACATACTTGGAAACAAAGACCTTTATCCCAGAAGATAGCAAAGGAAAAGAAATTGTTGATTCAGTGCAATTGCTGCTCATGGGCTACAAGGTGACGAGCCACAAGCAGCATGCCTTGAAGCATCCAGCCAACACTCCAGCTACACAAAAGCACACACTGGAAGCACCCTCCACTACCAGTAAATTATGTGGTCTGGAAGAGATTTGAGACCTCTCACCTATTTTCAGGTGAGATTCAGGGAGATTTCTTATAAATGCTCATTGCAGAAAATTCTTGGAGCGATGCCATTTAAAGCCACTTTCCCCTAGGGAGCGGCAGCCCATTCCTCAGTAAACATGGCCAAACAAATGATCCTATGTGGGCACAGGATCATCCTTCTCCCTACACAATCAGCTTTCTGGAAAGCAGAAGTACTAAACAGACTGATCTTGTGGGTACCACTTAAGCAAAGGAGCAACTAGTCTATCAGTCGAGCAGGAATATACAGCAGGAGAGAGGACTGAAAGAGCTACTTTCATTGCAAGTCTTGAATGCTAGAAGCCAGTGCATACAACAGAAGCTATCTAGGAACAGAGGAGCTGATGCCAAGCTTACAGAAGACAAAGCAGATGCATTATATTCTGTACAAGAAATTTCACAGAAAACAGGTGCTGGGATTATTCTTCCAAGAAACTAACTCAATAGATTAATTACATTTTAGGATGATGACAAAAGGAAGACAGGCTAACCTTCCGCCACAAGCACACACCGATTTGTTACCCCAAATCCCACAGGGGATTTGCTAACCTGGGAAAGTCCTGCTTTCCCCAAATTTACTGAGCAGCTCAGCTCCACAGGAAAAGAGAATGAGCATCACCGGACAGCAACCTGGTTGGAAGCAATCAAGACTTGCCAAAGTATACCCCAGCCACCACACCATTCCCAAATTTCTCTTTCAAGAGAAAACCCACTTGCATCCAAAAAATGTACTGAACAGAGCAGTCGGGAAAGCTGCCTGTCTCCAAGCTGCCCTTGGAATGATGAGCTCCTTGAAGGGAGAGGGAGATGCATTTATCCCTCTGGGAGCACATTGCTACATAGACGTCCACTCCCCTATACAGAATGTGGGGGGTACACAGGCAACCAAGCACTTGGCTGCCTGGGTTTTGGTATTTTTTTTAACTTGGAATTACCTGATGCCAACTAATGAGTTTTAACAGCAGCTTGGAAAGATTAAAGACACCACTCCCACACACAGGTGCCTATTCACACCTACAGTATAACCCTTTGATGGCTAAGGGGCTCATGGTCCAGATTTCTAAGATCAGAGAGAAGCAACAGATCCCCTCACCACCCATGCAGCAGTGCAACAGCAATGCTGGAGAGCTTGTCGGCTCAGATACAGAGCGGATACATGCCATTACCTTGGGAGTGTGCGGGGTGTCACAGAGCTGCAGCTTTTTCCAGGTGATGTGCAGTGGTGTCTCAGCATCACCCAGCCTCTTGCACACGACTGGGGACTGCACCAGGGTAGGACTCATCCAGGCTTTTGTCCTGCTCAGGAAGATCTCACTAAGCTTCTTCGGAGGGGTTGCTGGCAGAGGGCTGCTCCCTTGCCGCTTCAGGAACTCGCAGCTCCTGGAGGGGCTTGAGCTCAGGGCATCCTCCTCATTTATACTTCTGTCTTCACTCTCTTCACCACAGTTGGAAAAGTCCAGTCGCTGAATGAATTCATCGCTGTTGTCCCAGTCATCCATCTCACCATATGAAACAGAACACAGCTGGTATGATACTGGCCTGCCTTAGAGGGAAAAGGACAGAGAGAGAAAGAGAGCATTACTTACACAGGCAGAGTAACCATCCTCTTCCTTGCCTTATCAAGACATTAGGTCTACTCATCACATGCACCCTCCACCCCAATCCCACATACACAGAAGCCTTGATCACTTGTTGACATTGTTTAATGGCATTGATCAAGGGAAGTACCCCAGAATTGCCAAGTATAAACCCATTCAGCTGCTGCTCATGTAACAGATTTTACTTTTTGTCTTACTGGCACAAGCCAGGTACAACTCAGAAGTCACTGCCTTTCCCAGTAAACCTACAGGGAAACTTTATGACTACCAGTACCTTATCCACTACTCTCATCACACATAAGAACAGAGCTTCCACATGCTAAATGTGGACAACACACACCAGCCCTCATCCCTTTCTACTTGAAATTTCTCAACCAGAAAAAAAAGAACCCATGCTGCATACAGCTGTAAAAGCAGAGAGCACCCCAAAAGAGTTACCAGATACCCTACAGACAACCCTTCTCCTGGCCAGGCACATTTATAACCACCCCACACAGCTGGACCATTGCTAATGGGAAACTGACAGCACCTGAGCACAGTTGCCTGGTGTGGCCGAAGGGCTCTGCTGTGGATGTGGGTTTGATGTGCTTGCAACCAGCTCTGCAGGGAGCCAGGGCTCCCTCTGAGTCATCTTGCTTTTGCACGCTCTTCCCTCCTCCAGCTTCCCAGGGCCTGCAAGGCGATGATGTTTGCTGACAGCCAGTCTGCTCTGTAACAGTCCCATCAGAGATGTAGCTTTTGTGGGCTTTACTTGTATGAGTGATTATTCTAATGATAACAGGGTCTGTGCTTCCTTCTTTTAAGTCTGAATTTCACTTCCTGCATTTAGATGCATGTTAGTTTAGACAAGCATTGCAGCCTGCATGGAGAGGCTAATTTGGCCTAAGTAGCCTGTGGTCAGAGGGTATTCCCATGAAAAAATAAAGGGACATGTTGATCTGAGGTCACGCAGCCCTCCTAACCTGGTCTTTGAATTAAACGTATGGTCGCACAGGTCCTTGAAGTTGCCTGTTCAGATCATGATGGGCAATTCATTTGGTACAGGCCGCCCAAGCAGTGTCAGGGGAACATGCCAGGAGCTCAGTAGTGTTTTTTACTGCTTGCATCTGTCCTAGGGGTTGTAGTGTTTCTTCCAGGCACAGAGCTTGTTGTTGTTATGCAGACTTTCTTCCCCAGATCCAAAAGCATGGCAGTGCTGGTGCTGGCTGCTTTCGCTGTGAAAAGCTGTCTCTGCAGCATCTGGCCAGCTGAGATCGTGGGAGAACACCACTTTAGTTCTGCTGTGATCTGACTGTAATAATGAGATGTTCAATACTTGGAGCCTTGGATAGGAATATTTCATTTTAAATCTGCAGAAATAATGCTTTCAGTCCTTGCATCTGCATTTTGATTAACAATCCCACAGTGAAACCCCTTCAGACCACAGCTTTAATCCCATCTGAAACGTTTTTTGATTAATTTTTTCCCTTCAGGGTTTATAGGCAGTGTCCATTTTCTAAGGAGGAATGTGATATGTAAAGGAGAAAATTTGGACTTCCTGCATAAAGAAGGCCCCACTTGTTCATCTTGCATCTTCTAACTAAAAGTCATCACATTTTATCATAGAATCATAGAACCCTGGTTTGGGTTGTAAAGGACCTTAAGATCATCCAGTTCCAACTGCCTGCCTTGGGCAGGGACACCTTCCACTAGACCAGGTCACCCAAGGCCCCATTTCTGTTTCTTTCCTGGAGGTCTACCTAAAGATCTGGGGACAATTTTCTTAGCCCTCAGTTGGAAGGAACACATGTTCATTTTCATTTGAGGGAGAGTTTTTTCCTCCTGAAAGGGTCACGTCCTCTCCTGGCCTACATCTTTTCATATTTGGTGAAATAACAAGGTAGAAAATGTGGCCTTTGTTTTTTGTATGTGTCCAGCATGCCCCCAGCAGGCTCAAAGTGCTGGCCAAAGCAGTGTAAATAGCTCTGGTGCCACCAGGTCTCTTGTCACCAGAAGTAGAGAGCTGGGAGGGTGATGACAGTTCACGTATCGCAGAGCCGGCGGTGGCAGCTTCTGCTCCCCATCAGGGGCTGCTCTCCTCACCACATCCCCTGGTCCTGCCTGGGCACAGCACAAATAGCCCATGTGTGTCATGGAGGAATTCTTATTCCAGTTTTGTTTCCCCTGCCTGGATCTCTGGGGGACAGACTGACGTTTGTGCCAGCTCCACTGTGGGGATGGAGACAGAGAAACGAGCTGTCTCTTTAGCATCACTGATGTGCAAAGAAAATACTCATCGGAACGAAGCTTGGCACTGTCTATATGGGTAAAGTGAAGCATGTGGCCAAGTATTTGCAGAATCTTGCTTTTCTTTATACAGTAACAAATAATGTGCAGAGTTTGGGTTTTTTCTATATCAGCCACCTTCCACGAAAGACTCCATCTGCTAAACACCACCTACTGCGGTTTATAGCTCTGCAAAGCAAGTCTATGCATGGGCTTTGTGAAACAGAATGCCCACTCAGGGTCAGAGCTGTCTGGAATGGAGCTCACAGCAAATGGACGCTAACGTTATCAAAAAAAAAGGGAGGAAGAAACCAAACCCCACTGCTGAGGAAACGGGATGATGAGTTTCTGAATGGCCTATCGAACACGGAGCTGCTCAACAGGAAAACAGAGAGACAATTAAAGCTTTTATGACAATGTCTTCCCTTTAATTGTGGCCTGCTTAATTGGGTGATTCAGTTAATCAGAAAGTCCTAGGGAACCGACTTAAACCTAATGACACTTAATGACATTGGCGGTCACATCATGAGGATGGTAATTACACAAAAGTTGGCTGCCTGTGGATGCCTTGGTCACACTCGTGTCTTCATCTTCCAACAGCAAGCTGATTCTGCCTGTTTCTCTGACAATCGTTACACATCCTTCTATACCACATACTTATTTACACACACTCCCCCAAACGCCCAGTGCACTCTGGATGTGCCACTGACCCTTCCAGGTTTGTGCCTCGCAGCTTCCACTGCAGCAGGCTGGGAGCATCAGTGGTGCCAGCCGCTCCGCTCAGCTCTCGCGGCTCACCCAGCAGAGTGGGCTTGACAGGGCTGCCAGCGGCCGGTCCCGCTCAGGAAGGCAGCGTGCGTGTCAGTACACACCAGTCTAGAGGGCAGGCAGGGCCGGGGGCCAGGAGGCGGTGCCGCAGGAGCAGAGGGTGCCCTACCGCAGGGACCCCGGCAGCCCAGCCCCGGGCACTGCCGGCTGCTCCCCGACCCCTCACGCTGCCCCAGGCCCGACGCGCCATTAGCGACGAGCCCCGCCCGCGGCGGCAAGCCACGCCCCCGGAGCCGGCCCCCGCCGGCGGCCGGTGCGGCGCGGCGCGGGTCGGCGGGGCTCGAGTGAGCTCGGCTCGGCTCGGCTCGGCGCCGTGGCCATGGGGGAGCGCGGAGACGAGGCGCCGCTGCTGTTCTGGGCCGAGGGCCCCGCCGTGTCCGCGCCGTCACCCGCGGCAGAGGCGGGCGGCAGCAGCAGTGGCGGGCGGCGGCTCGGCGGCGGCTGGAGCACGGCTCCGTGGGGAGGCGAGGGGCCGGAGGAGGTGGCGGGGCCGCCACGGGCTGAGACGGAGGAGGACCAGATCGTGGCAGTGTTCGTGGTCACCTTCGACCCCCGCACAGGTGAGGGGCGCCGGTGGCCGGGGGGGAGCCGGGGAGTGGGGGGGGCAGGCCGGGGCCTGCGGTGGCCGGGCCTGGGGTTCCTGGTGCCGCTGGTGTAAGATGGATGTGGGCCGGGAACCGGCTGCGGGACTCCCGTGGAGAGCGGCCTGCGGGAGCCGGGCTGCCCCCGGCCCCTACGGGAGAGCGCTGCTTCGCGGCCGGTCTCTCGAGCGGCGCCGAGGGAGCGGAGACGGTGGGGGTTTGCATTTTATCTCCATCCCACCGAGAACTTCGGAGGCGGGGAAGGTGCCGCTCCGAGGAGAGCGGAGACCGGCAGGGACGGGGGTAGCTCCGCAGCGGGACACGGGATGGGGATTCTGGGGATGGTGGCGGGGCACCCCCTGCAGCCCGAACATCCTCCGGCCCTATGGCCGAGCCTCTGCCCAGCGCTGCCTGGGGGGGGCACCAACCTGTTAGCAGCATCCTCGGAGCATCCTGCTGTGACATGGCTTGGCATAGACCTACCTGCAGCTGTCAGTGATGGATGGAGGCTATGGCAGGCATCAGTCTGGCAGGGGTACAGAGCATGATCCACAGCAGCAGCAGCTCAGCGATGTATTTCTTGGTGGCCTGTGCTTTTAGAGGCTGGCCTCTGGTGGGATCTCTGAGACCCTCAGCGCTTTGAAGTGCAATGCTACAGCCCAGGAGGGCAGAGGAGTGAGGGAATGTGTTTTCCACCTTTATTCATTTATAGAACTCATCTTTTCATTTCAGAAAACAACTTGTTTTTCTTAATCTTGCTGCTGTGTTGGTATCCAGGAAACAGGGCAGTATGACACAGAAGGTTAGCACCTGCTGCACGTCTGTTAACACAGGTACGGTGCTTTAGGGGGCCGGTGGTCCAAGGCAGATCACTGGGTTTTTCTGCTGCCTGGCACCAACCTGGGGAGCAGAGTCAAGAATGGGGCATAGCTTGGTATGAACAGAAAGTTTAGGAAGTAGGTTTGGGAGATGCAGGAGTCCATTTGCATCCCGATGTGGGAGTGAGCTCCTCTTTCCTCTGTAGGCCAACACTTTATTAGCAAATCCACAGCAGAAGTGCTAGAGACAGGAAAGAGCTATGTGAAGCAGGGTTTGTCGTGGAGGGGGCAGGTGACTAGCATTACACTCACAAGAGGATCCTGATAGTGAAGACTGAATACTGGTCTTGAACTGAAAATCCCAAGGAAGTAGTAAAGAGGATAGAGCCCAAGTGTGACATGCTGTCAGAAATGCATGCTACGAAACAGCGTGGCCACTGTGTCCTAGAACACCAAAGAGCTTTCAAGAAGTTACCCCTTCATACTGCACCGGAAAGAAGTATCTGCAGTCTGGAGGTCAGAGGCTCTTGACTCATCAAAATCCAAAATGAGACTGGATGCCATCTTTACAGCAGGAGATGGGAAGGGGAGGTGTTTCTCCTAAGTATCCAAAACACAGAAGTGTGGGGATGACTACAGCAGCAACAGGTTGTCTTTCGATCTGACAGCATATGCCTTCTATGAAACGGTGAGATTTTCTGGTTGGCAGAAAGCTGAGCTTTCTCAGGAGCTTGTCTGAACCAGCTGTTGCTTTGAATGGAGTCCAGGGAAAGTTGGGAAACAGCTCTTCTCACATCTGATCTGCAGTTAATGCTGGGTGTCATCACCCTTGGAGCACTCTGTCAAGTCCAGTGAGATTCAGCTTCCTGCTGATACTCAGCGTGGATGCTGAGTGAAAGGAGGCATGATAGGACTGTGAGGAACACATGACACCATCACAGGTGGAGTGCAAAGTGCCTCATGGAGGATGAGGACTTGGAGAAAAGGTCTTGAAGCTTCAGTAGTGTGAACTCGTTAAGGTCACAAAGAGGATATGGGTATGCTTGGTCAGCCACATTAGATGGCATGAAGAACTTTCTTGTCTGTATATGTGACTTGAAGATCATCCAGTCAGCATCTGAGCTGGAAACCAGCTTGCTCCTGTCCAAGAAAAACACAGCAAATCTCCTTTGCTAGCTTGTTCAGGAATGTGAAAAGCCGAATTTCTGGTGGTGGCTGAGGGGTAGTTGTGCCAGGTAGTGTCTGTGCAGATACAGGCAAGCAACTGATGTTTTACTGTAGAAGGATGAAGTGGTAGCTATGCTACTAAAGAACCTAACAGCTTTTCTCCTAAATTTAGAAGGTCTTGAGGCAGACAAACTCATGTACTTAGCAGTTGGATGTGACGAGTTAATGAAGGTAAGTAATAGGGTTGCCAGGCCACTGTTACAATTTCAGTGCCCAGGGACTCTTACTGATGCTTGTGTGCATGGCTGAACATAAGAGCCAGAGGCAGCTTCTAAATCAGCGGTACTGTCCTCACCTCCAGCAGGGCGAGCCTTGTGGCACTTGAGAAGCAGCTCTTTTCTCTGTTATTACAAAGACAGCTCTTACACTGATGCAGAAAGTGAACTGTACATTAAGTTCCGAATGGTGGCAGCCAGGAGCCAACCGTGCCATCTTGTCATTGCTCCCTGCCCTTTGGCAGCCCCCTTCTTTGGGGAGTGAGGAGTTGGGAATGCTCTGACACTTCAAAAAGTGTGAGCACCAGGTCTGCACAAACGCTGCCCCTTAAAGAGCATGGTGACAAGGGGCTTTAATGTGGCTGCTGGATTTTCTTGTGTGGATGATCCCTTGGGCAGGTAGTAACAGAAGACCCAGCACTATCTCGGGCAGCAATGGGGATACATGTGGTAGGCGTGACTTACTTGGCATTAGGTTCAAGTACGTGTGCTTTGCAAAACTCGTACTTGCAATGATTTTTTTCTCTGAAAGGGAGATAAAAGAAGATGAAGTGAAGTCCATGACCACATCAACTCTGTCAGATCAGGATAGCTGAAAAGAGGCTGAACCTTCTTGGCCTTTTTCTGTGATGGAGATGATGGTAGTCAACCTTGTGGAGGCCCCACACTCTCTGCTGGCTTAGAAGGTAGTGTGAGTAATGGAGGGAGACATGGAGGGAAGAGAGAGAAGCTGTGTGTGCTGCACCAGCGAACAGGCAAATATTGTGGGTTTCTGTCCTGCGTTTCTTCCATGCAGGAAAAAGAGCCAGAGTGACACCTAAGTCACACTTTGTGCCTCTTGTGTCCTGACACACCATGGTTGTATAGCACAGCTAGGGACCTGAAAGATCTAATGGTGAGGAGAGCCAGGTGATGGCTACCGAATGCTAGTGCCACCATCATTTCTGTGTGGATATGAGAATTCAGAGGAGAGAAAATACAAGAGAAAGAGGAAGAACATCTTTAACTTTGCGCACCAGAAACAGTGCTGCTTCTGACCTGGCCTGGAGCTGGGAGATGGCTCCCACGAGATTTCCAGATTTGACTCTTGGCAAAACCACTCGCCTGCTTCCTAACGCTGGGTGACTTTCCCTGGGAAAGTTTCCTGTGTGCACGAGACCTGTTTCTGCTCAGTGAAGGGCAGTGCTTCCTGTTTTTCCAGAATTGCTCCCTTCTCTGGTTTCTCGGGCACGCTGGGAACCGCTGCCGTGTCTGAGTGAAGTCTCTCCTTTGTTTGCTCTGCTGTTTCACCAGACTGGCTTTCTTAGTTCCCTTTTTTAGCCCCATGTTTGTTCTGTGAGTGCCACGTCACCCGTACCTCCATGGGGCAAGGTGGCGTGAGGAGTGCCGGGAGCGCAGGTGTGGGCTGCTTGTCACAGATCCCAGGGAAAAAAAATGGTGTGAGTTACGTGGTGCGAGTTGGTTTTGTGGTTACACAGAGGGCAAGGAGCTGTTTCAAGGCATCTTTTCCTTACACACTGCTGCAGAACAGGCATTGTTTGGGCCATGTCCACTGCAACACCTCATTGGTGGGTATTAAACCTGACAGTAAGTAGTGTTTGTGACTAAGCTAAACAAAGTCGGTTTCCTTTGCTTGTTGGTGCTCTTGCCTATCGATCTATTAATCTGTAGGTAATAACCAATAACTGCTTCTGTGCGATGCGACATTTAAAAGCGGATCTAGCTTTGCCCACAACTTTGTGGTTAAGAAGCAGCTAAGAGTTGCCTTCTTCACCCTTTCAAGGAAGGGTCTTGTGCCTTTAAAAAGAAAACCAAACACGCACACAAAACCCCAAACAACAAAGGCCGACATCTATATTTAATATGCAAACCCTACAGGGGACCTCGCAGGCTGACATGATGTCACTGGCTTTCTCTGCCAGCCTTTCACATGCCTCAGAGGCGAAGCCGCTTCACAGCAGAGCTCTGTGGTTTCACATGTGATTGCACAGAGGGGTCACTAGGCTGCCACTCTCCCCAGCCAGCAGGGCTCTGCGGGAGAGATCTGCTTGTGCACTGGCAGTGGCTACTTGGCTGCAAAACTTCTTGTGTTGCCATGCTTAATGCTGTTGTTTGGGGATTTGTTTTGAAGTCCTTGCTAGGCAGGGTTGGGAGAAGTCTGCTGAACACAGTATCTATGGCAGAAGAAAAATAGCCTGTTTAAATGTCAGTAGCTAAGCCTGATTCCTGTGTGAGAGTGCATGCATATACTTGTGAAGTATGAGTAATGACACACAAGACAGGCTTCAGAAATGAAGCCTCATATTTAAATATCTTTAAAAGTCTCAGCTGGGTGTAAGGCTCTTCCAAATGTCCAGTCCATGGGATGCTTATCCCAAAGGGCAGGGGAAGGACAGTACCTGCAGCGAGTATCTTCACACTGCATCTGCTATTTCATTATACTGAAGAATGTATTCTTTGTTTTTAAAACTAAGCCACATTACTTCAAATGCTGTTGCTATGGGTAGGCTGGCAGAGGACAGAAACTCAGTGTGTAAACCTGGAGCACATCTCTGTGCAGTGGGAGTGTCCAGAGGAGCAGGTTAGGCTCCAAAGTGCTGGCAGGGGAAATCGTGAGAAGTGCCCCTTTTTTGTCCGTGATAAACTTGGCAGTGGCAGGACAGGACTTTAGGGCCTCCTTGTGACTTCGCTGACATCATCTGTTCCAGGATCAGGCTCCTTGGGTGGCCTTTTCCCCTGAACAACAGCGTGCTTTCTGGCTGGGTTGGCAGGTGACAGGTGTTTCCCAATCTTGATCTAGCCTGTAATTTATGTGGTTTTTGCTTGGTGATTCTGGCATGCACAGACGTGTTGCAGTACTCTGATCACCTCAGCCTCCATATAAAGTTCAGCTGACTCCTCCTGTCCTAAAAATGTGAGGTTTCAGGGAAGTAGTGGTGTTTGAGATGCTAGTTTAGGGGTTCCTGTTTGACCAGCCCTGCCAAGCACAGCCAAAGGACAATACCGATGGTGGTACGAGCTGTCACAGAAACTCATCCTGAGAAAGAGCAGCAGCCTATACTCCAGATGCTTTCTATGACAGATACTTATGCAGACAGCCTGCGTGGAACAGCACTAACACCTCATCCACTGTCAGGTAAAATTGTAGTTGCTCTGTGATTAAGCTTATAAAGCATAAACCCACAAAATAGCACTAGCTTCAAAAATGGCTCTAAAAGTCCTGCAATATCTGGGTGTTGTGCTGCAATAAGTAACATTTGCAAGATCTGTGTGGAGTGTAGCATGTTAGCTACTGCCTGTGACAATTTCAGAGTTTAGGAGTTGCATTAGTGCGCTGTTAATGGTGATGTAAAAGCAGCGACTTGCTGGTGTTTGCCCTTTTGGAAATGAGTTCAAGTTTACCTAAATAAATGTGCTTCACTGCAGGCAACATGGTGGAGTGGTGTTTACCCCAAGATATTGATTTGGAAGGCGTGGAATTCAAATCCATGGCAAGCGGGTCCCACAAAATCCAGTCGGATTTCATGTGAGTACGTCTGATCTAAATTACTTCTTTCTCTTACCTCTGTATCTACACCACCATCCCCTAATTCAGAGCATGCAAGAAAATTACCACCCATAAAGTTAAGTCCTGCACAAATGTGCTGCTAAACCATACCTAGCTGAGCTGAAGATACTCTTCAGATACTATCAACATCATATGAAGTACCAGCGAGCTGTGGGGATCTGCTGTATGACAGCTTTGGCTCTGGAGGCCAGCTCGTGAGTGGGGCAGGGCAGCTTCGCAGTGGTGTGCAAAGTTTAATGCATACTGGGCAGATCATACTGCACTGCCACTGTTGGGACTGTCAGCAGGGGCCTAGGGAGAAGGGAAAAGAATTGCGGAACTGAAATGGGAAGGATTTTACAAGAAGTGGGCTTAGATAAGGATTCTTAATTCTCCAGTGCTTTGGGTCCTTTAAATGTTGTGCTATGTTCTTGCTCACTTTCTTCTTTGATAGCTCCCTCCCTCAGTGGAAAGACAAGCTTGGAATTTTCTTCATTCCCATCCTTTTACTAACCCAGTGTTGCAATGCAGCAATGTTTTGCAATGAATTGCAGTGTCACAGTTCCTTTTGGTCAGGAATAAGTTACTTTCTCAAAGGCACGTGAACTGAACGTTTGCACTGAGAGCATGCTTCAATGTGCTGGCACCCAAATTATGGCTAGGTAGCTAGACTACACTCCAGACTTGATGCAATGCGGGCTTTTCTTCCTCGAGAGACGGGAACTGCATTGAAAGTCCTGTCTTGTTCTTGAGAAGACTAGGACATCCAAGGTCTGTCCTCAGCCCTTCAGATAGCACAGTGGGATTTAAGGGGGTTCCTTAAGAGGCAACTATGTTCCCAAATCAATATTTTAAGGGTCAGTTACCTTGCTTTCTTCCTTTTCCCTCTTTTTTAACATTAATCCATTTGTCAAACGTTTGTTTCCAGTTATTTCCGGAAAGGGCTCTGTTTTGGCCTGGCCTGCTTTGCCAACATGCCTGTGGAGAGTGAGTTAGAGCGTGGTGCCCGCATGAAGTCTGTAGGGATTCTGTCCCCTTCTTACACCCTGCTGTATAGGTACATGCACTTCCTGGAGAACCAGGTGAGGTAAGTTCTCTTGGGAATGGGACTGGCCACTCCCCGCTAAGGAGAGTTAATGTTGCCTCAATGGAGAGCAGTTTTAGGCATGAGTGAGAGTTTGACTACAATGCTGAGCCATGATTTCCTTGAATGACTACTTCTCTAGAAAGAGTTACATGTTCACAATGGGAAGGAGACAAGGAACTGGTTAGCAGCAGCCTGTTCATTGCTAACAGGCTTGTCAGATGCGTTCCAAACCCTGCTTGCTTTGTGTGGATACAAGAGTCGGGGAGAGTTGAGAGGACAAGAAGTTTCACTGTTCTCCTGAAAACCATTTTACTAAGGGCTCACAAAAGGCTTCTAAACCTGCAGTGGTGATTGCGACTAGCTGCATGCTTCGGCTGTGTTGAGTGGACCTGTTTCTACCTAAGCATATTTAAAACAGGACCAGTACTATGCATACATCAGCTCGCTGTCTGCTTCAGTCTGGCTGCACTGAAAGCTGGTGTTATTCCTGACTCTTCAGCTGCCCTCCTGGATAAGTCTGTGCAGCTGAGACACCCAGGGTTCCTTTGCTAGCTGGGTGGCAAGACACTGAATAAGTAGAGACTGGAGACACTACAGACCTCTCCTGTTTTACTTTCTTTTCCAGACACCAGTTGGAGATGCCAGGGCACTACTCCCATCTAGAGGCATTTTATGATGACAAGAAAGGAGTTCTCCCTGGTAGCAAAGGCACCTCCAACTCTCAGCAACCTGTCCACTGGCTGCCATCCATCCACAGATACATGTACCCAGAGATGAAGGTGAGGCAGGTGCTCTGAGGCTTGCATGAATGGTCAGTGTGCTCCTGCTTCTTGCTGGTGTCTCATACTTCTTTATGTAAGCAGTAACTCCAGCACTTTGTGGGCTGCTTTAAGTAAGATTTTGTTACGTGGACTGTTAAAAGCTGCAGTTTTCTGTCATTGCTGTGTGCTGGTCTTGCTCCCACATTTAGACTTAGCATCTGTGCATGTGTCCCTGATTCACCTCTGAGCTGTTTTCTTCCCTTTGCCTCCACCTGCAGATCACACACCCTGCTGGCTGTATGTCTCAGTTCATCAAATTCTTCGGTGAGCAGATCCTTGTCCTCTGGAAGTTTGCCCTGCTGCGCAAGCGCATATTGATATTTTCACCACCCCCAGTTGGAGTTGTCTGCTATAGAGGTATGTTTCCAGGGACACTGCAGAGCTCTGATCTAGTAGGCTGAAGCACTGCAGAAATGCCTGTGGGTACTGAGGGGACAGACATCCTGCAGGTGTCCATTGCAACCATTCCCTGTGAAGATACCATTCAGCCTGCATTTGCCCATTTCCTACAAAATGCTTTTCTTCAGGTGTTTTGGGTAAGGACATACCTGGCACTGTTGAACACAGTTCCTGTCAGCACAAGACAATATTGTGCTGAATGAATTTGTGGAATCTAGAACATGGGATTAAGTGTTCAAGGTCAGGTTGGATGGGGCATTGAGCAACCTGGTCTAGTGGAAGGTTTCTCTGCCCATGGCAGGGGGTTGGAACTGGGTGAGCTTTAAGGTCCCATCCAACTCAAACCATTCTATGATTCCTATGGGAGAACTGATTACTTTCTGTCCAAAACAGGATGTCTCCACTTGAGAAGTTCTGGTGTTCAGAGGCATTAAGTTCTAACCATTGTTTTCAGAAAAGTGTGGGGGGAAACTGCGTAACTGGGCTTCAGAATGCCCTTGAGGGAATACTGAAAGCATCTCAGGATGTACTTCTCTTGTCTGCAGTCTACTGCTGCTGTTGCCTTGCCAATGTTTCTCTGCCTGGTCTTGGAGGAACTGTCCCAGAGTCCAAACCATTCTTCTATGTGAATGTGGCAGACATAGAAATGCTGGAGACAGAAGTATCCTATGTGGCCTGTAAGTATGATGGATTAGGTGTGAAGTTAACTTCAGGCTGTAAAGTGTCTTAAGACACCAGACTGTGGAATAAAACTGATGAGAAATTGGATGTGTGTGGAATGACTAACTATGAAAGCAGGAGAGAACAGTTGGTCTGCTGGGAAAGCAACAAGCTGCTCTGAAAATCTTTTCTGATTTTGGCAGGCACAACAGAAAAGATCTTTGAGGAGAAACGGGATCTCTATGATGTCTATGTGGACAACCAGAATGTGAAGACGCATCACGAGCATCTGCAACCACTCCTGAAAATTAATAATGCTGACAAAGAGAAGTACCGGCGGCTCAATGACCAGAGGTAACAATGGACATCTGGGTGGTCCTGATAGCACAGCAGTGTGATGTGGGATAAAGAGGACACTGCTCCTTTGTACTTTGTATTTTCAGAGTTGCGTGCTGCTTCAGCTCATCTCTTTGAGATTCTGGTTCCACTGAAGCTGACTGGTATGAGAGCCCTTGCGCACTCTGCACACATACAGTCACTGCACCAGTGAGCTGATGCAGCAGGCAGAGGGCAGGAATTGAAGCAGAGGTTGTGACTCACCATTCGTTCACCACTGATCAGTAGCACAACTGAAAATAGCCTGCTTTTGAGTCCAGTGCCTTAAACGACTACCCTGTTGCCTCACGTATTGGGGCAAGAGTGTCAGTCTGATTGGTCTCCAAGAAATGGATGTGATGTTTTTAGTTGTACTTGTCTTCTCATAATGCTTCAAGGTTCACCGTAGGTATGTGCAGTTAATCTGTCTCCCTTCTTTCAGGCAGATGTTAATGTATTCTCAGGAAGTGGGTGATGATTGTAACTCCTGTGAAGAGGACCTTTTCATCTTGTGAGTAGCTACCTCTAGTACTTGGTCTCTGTTAGGTTTAGGGAGCTGAGCCTCTTTCACTGATCTCATGTTGCACTGGTTTGGTATATTATGAAACATCATGGTTAACATAATTCCATAGTCAGCTCTCTTCCTCAAGGGATGCAAGAACCAAACTGACCCTTCCTCTTCAGATTGTCTTCCTTTCAATTTGACAAGCCAGATGCAGCCATAAAAGTCTCCACTGGAGTCTCTTAGGTGCTGGGAGGGAGAAGGGAATTGTAAAAACACAATTAGAAATGCAGGAATCCCCTCCCATTTTTTAAAACCTAAGCACTATACAATCTTTCATGCCAGAACATTTGGTTCAGTAAAGGAGAGTGTGGGAATCAGGCACTGTACTGTGCTGGGGGAGGTACATTGTGGAGATAAGAATGCACGTGAAGGATTGGCCCATTGATGTGGCTGGCTTTGTACTTGCCAAACAGAGGAACCAGAACTGGCCATAGAGTTAAGAGGTATGGAATTAGATGAAAACCCCACCTCTACCACTTTTGAAGCCCTTCACTGCCTGTTGCTATTGTTCACAGTTTGCAGCAGGAGGGAAGTAATGGGATGAAACGGTGTGAAGGGCTGTCATGACAGAGCACTGATGGCTGAACTGTGCAGATGTAGTCAGAGCTCTTTCTGAGCAGCCTTACACATTCCTAGGAAAGCACTAGGTCAGAAGTAGCTCACACTGCTGTGTTCTGCACCAGTAATGGAGAATGTATTTACCCAGTGGCTTACTAATGGATGACAATACCTCTTCCTCCTTTGCATTATGAGAGCTCACTTGGCTACCACAAAGTAGACATTAGCTGATAACGTAGCTTGCTTCTCAAGAGTCAAATGCCTAGCATAAATCATCAGCCTGACAGAAGTACTACTATAAATTAAAAGTTACTGCTTTATCTTTGTGTATTCTAGGTCACCCATAGGGTGGGTGAACAGCTATTAGAGTGTCACCTAAGAAGGTGGGATCTATGATTAAAGGGGGTTAAACACAGTTCTGGGGCTCTGCTGCCTGCTTGGCAAATATGCTGTCTTTTTGGGGGTCCAGTGCTGTCATCTTAGCTGACTTTATCCTGTAGGTTTTTCATGGAGCAGAACAACCGCATATTTCAGACGCTGATGGAGGTGTCAGCCAGCCAGGACAAGACACTGACAGCTGACCATGCACGAGGCATGGGCCTGGATCCCCAAGGGGATCGAAGTTTCCTTTTGGACCTGCTGGAAGTATACGGCATCGATGTTATGCTAGTCATTGACAACCCCTGCTGCACTTAAACCATGGGCAAGAGATGGGGAGCAAAGATCACTTTTTAAAGACTACCAGACATTGCTTAGGAGGATCACTGGAACTCACAGCAGCCACAGTTACTAAATAATGTTAAAGGGAGAGTATTTATAATTTTAAAACAAAATGTGATTTGATTTTCTCTCCCTCAGCTTCCCAATGAGTACCTGCTCCAGGTTTGTTTTTGTTTGGTATTTGATTTTGTCTTCTTTTCTGTTTCATCTGCGGTTTTTTTGTTTAGATAGGACCAGTGGCATGTTTGCAGCAATCTTTGCTGTTGCCAGTGATAGCTAGGTTTTGGCCTAGCCTGGATACCTGAGGGCTTAAGGCTTCAGGAAAGCACTTTGTCTGATAGGGACCAATGTGAACTGCTGTAACTGAGCTCTCAAGCCTTGACTGGAAAACCCTCCTATCATCCCCTCTTCCACCTGGGGACTGAAGAGAGCTTCAGCACAACTCAGCCTCATAAAACATCTGTCCTACCATGTTTATTGGTGGGGACAGTTAAGCCAATGATAAAAACTAGGACTCCTTTAAGCACTCCTCACCAGCTTCTAGCAGTTGAGTTGGAATAAAGCTACCCATTCTCATCAGTGGCAGAAGCAAGTTTGGAATAAGGGGGTGCTACAGGACCTTATGACTTTGCTTCCCAGAGTGGCATGGTTTCACTTCCAGCATTTGAGGTGGTATAAACTGGCAAAGACTACACCTACCCTCTCTTATAGCTGGAGAAGAGCACCATCTCTACATAAGCCCTCCTACCACTTCTGGTCTTCAGTTGCATCACACCTGCTGCTTTGGTTTAAAATCTTCAAACCAGGAAGATGATCTCCCATTTAACAGGGACGAATATCACTGAGCCACCAGTCAATATGTTCTCCAGCCCCAGTTCAGATGGCACTGGGCCAGATTGGGTTGAATAAGTATGCTTTAACTGATGTCACTAGCCCTTCCTTTGTAGCACATGATACTTGTCACTCCTTTGCTTTAAAACTGTCTGCTGATCCACTTTTTGTCAAGCAGCCTTCAGCACTGCCTGCAGCTGTCCTTGGCTTTCAGTGTGAGGCAGAGTGCCTTCACAGGTTGCAGGAAGTTCCCTTTGAGTTTGGTGTTCTTAACCAGCACAGCTGCAGTGTCTAACAGCAAACCTTTTTTTTTCCTGGACAGAGAAGCAGTAGAACCAGATGAACAGTGTTTTCTTCTTGTGCTGTGGAAAGAGTAGGATTCAGTTCATGAAAGGACCAGTGGTTACCTCCACGAAAGCTATCCCAGTAAAGAGTAATACCTTTGCCATGTGAAATCCAAGAATGGTACTGTTGGTTTTAGGTGTGATATCCTGCTTTGCCCCACATCCTTTAGTCAGTAGGAGCATCAGCTTTAAGCTAACTGTGCTTCCTGAACTGTGGCTCTAGTTAATTAGCTGCTGCTTCTACCATAATAGACTTCAGCACCCTTGGAGGATTTCAGTGGTTTGTAGGAATGCAAACTGTAGCTGACATATCCATTTATCCTACCATTTTGTAGACTCTCTGTAGCTTGTCTCGCTCTGGAAGGAAGGAGGCTGGCATGGCCTGTTTTTTCTTGAAGGCTATCAGCAGCAAAGGGGTAGTTTTGCTTCCTTTGGATTCAGAGGTTTTAGTGCTGTGTGGAATCGGGGGCCTCACAAAGCCTTTTGCACAGTTTCTTGGTATGAGCTTCTGCATATTCTGTTCCTGTGATCTGCTTGTCTCTGAGCAGTCACTCCCCTGCCAGCTTTTTCAGGGCTTTGGATGTTTTTGGGTGTTACAGGAGAAAACGTGCTACTGCTTGTATTGCCAATTGCTCACAACTGTAATGTTACCATCCTTAGAAGGTTGGGGGGGAAAGGGAGAAAGAGGAAAAAGGGGAAGAAATGGAGAAAGAGATAAAACCAGAGCTATCATTAATGCAAAGACCAGTCTCTTTTCCTTGAGAAAGAGCTTTGGTTTTAAATTGGCACCTCTAGTATAAAAGTGAGCCACAGTCTCCATGTTTTTTTCTAACCTCCACTTCAGTTGTAACATGCTGTCTGCAATGAAGATCCCTGAGGAAGTGTAGCTGTCACTTACTTAACTTCCTTCAGATACAAAAAAAGGAACTGAAATTAGTCTCTAGCAATTCTTCCTCTCACTTTCTTGAAGGTTTGCTACATAGTTGAGCTGCGGTCAGCTGTTAATGACTTTCTGTTCTCTTTGATGCCAGTCTTCTTTTGCTGAACTAACTAGAAACAAACCTTTGTCATTGAAATTTTACAGCCTCTGCAGCCGGAGGCTTTCTAACACCTTGCATTAGAGCACTCCGTTCACAAGCTGTCAGAACATCAGGTCTACTAGACAGCAGTGCTAAGAGCTTACTGAGCAGAACCTCATGAAATTACTATTTGACGTTTATTAAACTTCTTCAGCTGCCAGCAGGAGTGTGGGTGCAGAAGCATCAAACCAAGCAGGTTATTGTAAAAATAGCATTCATGCTACATCCTGTCTGGGCGGCTACAGCCTGTTTTGCTCTTCGTAATACTGCTTCTCTACAGCCTCTCTTGGCAGGTGACCGCTATGAAAGTCAGGAAGTTGCCAGACAGAAAATAAGAAGATGATTTCTTTCTCCTCATGCTTCCTTGTTTAATTTGCTGCAGAAGCTTCCACCTGCACTCTCCTTTTCTAACAGACACTGCTGGTGCTGTTGTCACATGTGGAAAAAAATACTTGATAAATGGCTACATAACACAAACAAATGGCTACAGCTTGGGACATGATGGCTTGTTCAGCAGGCTGGTTTTGTCTGGAACCAGTTCAACTGAATCTTACTTTTCCAGGAGATGACATAATTCAAGGTGAACAGTTAAGTGCAGACATTTAAAATCCCCTCCTTGGCACTTAATACTTGCTTTTCTGAATAGTAGCAGCTGGAAGGGAGGCAGTTACTGAGTGTATTTTGAATTAAAAGAGGCAGAAAGGTGTGGCATAAGGTAGGGTATTGCTGATTGCCATAAAATCCTCTTCTTCATACTTTGCCATTACAGTGGTGCCTTTAGTTTCTGTGGTGTGATGCCTCTGGTCAATTGCTTGTGATCAGAGGCCAGGTTGAATGGTGGTTACTGTAACCAGGTATATCCTGTGCCCTAGTAGACAGAATCTGGAATGTTCCTCTCTAACAAACACCCAAGGCATAGTATAGCCATTGCAGGTTCTCAGTTGGTACTCAACTTGAGTTTAAACAGGAGAGCAAGAGCTTTATAACTACATTTTAACTCAAGTTGCACTAGAAATGTGTAAGAAGCAGCAATGAATTATTACTACTTTTACTGTCTCAATTGGAGTATAAAGCATGAGAGAAATAAAAGCTAGATTTTCAATCTCAACAAGGGATAGCATGTCAGACACTGAAAACATGTAAAAGTCTTCTCACTGCAAGGTTAGAACAAGCTGCATAGAGCCAAGTACAACTAAGAACTATCATGGATACTAGGAGAAAGGCATTTTACTGAACTAAGAGTTTAGATTTGGCTTAGAGACTTCTTTTCTAGTATATATGAAATAATTACTCCAATATATGTTAGAGCCAATGGTCATGTCTGTTGTAGGAGATAAGCTCGCTTATCCAGCATCCTTAAGGGCAGAAGAAAGTTCGATCACCTTTTCAAGACAAAGCAGCTTACTCTGCAGCTCATTCTGTAAAGCAGTTACTATGATACTGCTTCCAGTTTTAAAAACTGCCAGAGTTAATGGGCAAAAAGGTAGGAGTAGCTGTGGCCTTCCTGAGGACAGACTATACAAGGGACAGACATGTTTTGCTCCAAGACATAGAACTGCAGAGCAAGAGCACTCTGTCCTAATGCAGCAGTCTAGGTACAAAGTATGCACACTAACCCAAATTCTCTCATCCTAGTTCTTACTTCTAAGTTTATTGCTGTCTCCTTTCTACCCCCACCAAATCTAGTGGTCTAGTGATTATGTTAGAAGACAACATAAATGTCTTTTGCAAGGGACTGGGATGTACTGACTTAACAGAATGATATGTCTGTCTAAAACAGGGTGCTACATGCTTGTGGGTCAGGATTTCATGTCCTGGTTAATGCAAGATGCAATTCAAATGGGAGCGTTTAATTGTGGTTAAAATAAACAGGTGCCTTGGGCTGTCCATCCTTAAGTTGTTATCCTTCCTTTTTATTTATGCTACAGTATTCAAAGCCCTTCTAGACTGGACCATAAGTTGAAGCCAGGATAAGCATTTTCAAGAGTGGGACCTAGGATTCTACTCCTCCTTCTTCCTGTCTTGGAGTTTATACGATGTTGTTTGTCTTGCTGTCAGGCAAAAACATGAGAACTGAGCCCTTTCCTCAGCACTGCAGGTAGCAGGTTCAGACCCTGCTTATTTTATTTAATGTTTGCCGCACACACTCCCCTCTGAATGTTGCAATTCAGAGGTCTAAAACCACCCCATAGTGGAAGGCCTTTGAACTATAGAGGATGGGGGAAAAACAACTTGAATGGTATTTATACAAGCTATTCAACCTATGCTGATCTGAATATTTAATTATCAGCCTGTGTCTCAGATGATCTTTGGTACTTTAACATCAGAACAGCATTAACAATACCAATTCTGAAGGGAGCTCTTGGTTATCCTCAAACAAGGAATCAACATTGCAGTGGAAGCCATACGTCTGATACTGCGGAAGAGAATTAGTTGTCGTCCCTGTAAAATGGTAGGGATGAACCAGAAGCTAGTTCTTACCATCTCACCTCTTGCAGCAGGCTGGTTGTAGTTGCTCTGCTGTTGTCTGCATCTTGCAGATGTGTGGCTCCCATAGGGCTGTGGGGAGAAACTGCTTACTAAAATATGGATATTTTTTAATACAATTTAAGTGTACATTTTTGAAATGGCTGCTACCTTGTCTGTCCTGCCACTTGAGAGAAATAAAAACAACATTGCTGATTTCATTAGAGAAGCATCAGCTTGAGAAAAAATTCAGTAAGGTGAGAACTGCCTCCGACTCTGAAGGAGTCAGTGGCTGCAGAACAGCCTTCCAAGTGTCGCTGTCGCACAGCCAACATGCTCCTTGGAGAGTGACCCAGGGGTCCACAGTACCCTTAACTGCTGCAGATTAAAAGAAAGACAGCACAACTTGGGCCCTATCACCAGCATAACTATTAAAAAGAACTAGCAGGCTCCTGCCCTCTTAGATCTTAGTCAAGAAAGGGATGAGTGCTTGCCCAATAGCTGAGGTAATTAGTTTTTCCAACATATAGCCAAGGGTAGGACAGCATTCAGTTTGGTTTCAGCATTCTGTGGAAAATCAACCCTATTTCCCCTTGCAAAGCATTTTTCCTTCAGCAAGGCTCCAGCAGGGGATGCTGCTGCAGCACCCAGGATACAGTCTAACACAGCTGCAATTCACTAATGGCCTTATTTTGATTACAGCAAAGCACCAACAGATGAAGTTAGACTAGCTCACAGCATAACACAGGGACTACATATAAGCAACAGTCACATCAGAAAAGTAAGAATCATTTTTTTTTCTTCCAGTAAGCAAAGCAGAATCATGTAAACTTGTAAGTTGTAATAAAATGGGCAACAGATAACCTTGCCTAAGTCAGTAATATTTCCTTTCAGCAATTAAAGCAAAGCTATAAACAAAAGCTCGGAAAAGCAACAAAACTAATTACAGTACTGAGGCTCAAGGGGATGTAGATTGTGTAAGAGAGTGGTGAGCACTGTTTACATTAGAGAACAGCAACCAAATACAATGAACAATAAAAGTTATTTGGATGCCCTTATTTGTGTTATTCTACTACAGGAATAAAAGGAATACTTACAAAAAACCAGACTCATTTGGCTTGTTAAAACATGCTTCATACAGCTTTGGGTCAATGATGACATTTTCCAATTTGCTACTCTGTAATGTACCTAAACTTGATCAAAGGAACAGATTTCTGCTATATCACTAACTGGAATGCTGTGCTGTTGTGTCTGGCAAGATGGAAGAAAAATAACGTATCTTACCCAGGTACATATGGGACTTTTTAACTTCCCCTGAAGCTCTGAATCCCAGATCAATTTCCAGTTCATTTTGTGACAGTGTAGAACCAACTGTTTTAATGTAGCAATTCCAACATTTCATAGACTTCCTTAGCATTACTCCCCAAAAATAACTTTTTCCAAGATCCCAGGTTTTGCAAGATTTATACATAGCTAATTAAAGTAGACTTCACCTCCTAAAACAAGGACAAGTGTGCTTTCATTTTACTTTAATATACAATTGGATTAAAGCAGTAGCATCTGGCACACAGCAGTCAGCCTGCAGTGCTGTAAATGACTGCTGATGGCTTCTCTGGGGGAAAAAAAAAAAAAAAAGATGCTATCAAATTAACATGCATTTCCCAGGATTTTCATTTACATTTTTTTCAGCTGCTTCCAATGGAAATACCTCCCACATAAAAATAGCCAAATGACTATATAGACAAATGGACTTTTTAGTCTGGTGGGGGTAATCAAGTTAGCAAGGTCTTGTGTGCCTTGAAGAGACTTCGATAAGACTGGTAAACACTGGCCCCTTTGACATGAATTTTCATTGTACTGCTGCACGGAGCATCTGCTCTCTTATTCTGGGATCACAGATGAACCGCAGTTTCCGGGGTAGTAGCTTCACCTCCACAGGCATAGCTTCATACTCCTCATTATCAATGCCAAAGGATCCCTCAGTGCCCTGTGTACAGATAACAGTGTGAGCAAGGTTAAACATCAAATACATTATTGCAGCAATGCTGTAATGCTGATACCTGGCTTTACTGATGAACTCAGTTGAATGACTATCTAAGTCTTAACCAAGATGACCCCCTCCCTATGCCTTCCAGCCCGTTTGGTCCCAACAACACAGTGAGAGCTATTCTTCATGTAGTATATTCAGAATCTGTTGCATAAGATGTTACCTCACTTAGTTGCAAATTGGTGGTAATTAAATGCTAGGGAGCCTTAATGACCCACATTGTTTATACTGAAGGATTCTTTGCTACTGGAACAATTATATGCACTTAGATCTTGGTCTGCCAGTGGTGACACAAGCTAATCTGCAGAAGTGCCTGTTAAATAACTCCTATTAAACCCATGTTACAAACATCTTTTGGTATTCTTTTACTATATTGATCTGAAAGGTGAGATGCAAAGTATTCATGGCTCAGGAATTACTCAGCAGTAAAATTTTCATGTTTTCTTTAATGCTGATAAAGCTACCAATGATTAAAACCATTTGTCAAAAACGGCAGGCTGACTTTACCTAAGAACAAATCTGGTGACTGCTTGGCATGCACTTGACTCAGATCATTGAGAAATTCCAGTATGTGTCTCCTGGCCAGAGACTTAGGTGCTGCACTGAGGAACCGAGTGTCTTACTGGCAGTGTAATCAACCTCCCAGATTTGGAGTAGAGATTTCCTTATGTGTAGCATCAACTGGTATGACGAAATAACGTGAGTTTTCCAGCTCCCTCAGCTTCTCACCTCTGGAAGTTGCAAGATGCATCTGCTGGCTTGGATACACTGACTCCCTTCAGGACATGTATGTGGATCACGCATCTTTTGACTTCTGTTCAGACCAAAAGAGAGGTAAGGTTAGGAGATGTTTCTCTTGGAAATAGCCGTCTTCAGGAATCACATGTCACTGTGCACTGGTAAATATACGCATTTGGTAAACTTGGAGGTTATGCGTATATACAAATATTTGCGGGTTTAAATGTGAGAAAGGAAAATAGGCATTCCCTATTCTGCTGTAGTCAATACATATTGGCATGCACTGACAGCCTCCAACCCGCTTCTGCTCTGAGGCTCACTGAATATATTTGAACACAGAGTTTTGTACATTTGAACATACAGCACAGTTTGCATTCCTCACTTACATACTGAACTCTGCAATTCCTGCAGTGACTATCATCTCCTCGTATCTCATGCAGCCACAACTTACCAGCAACCTAAACAACCCTAAGCCAAAAAACCCAGATAGAATTATAGTTAAATTGAACCACTAAATTACCATCTAAACCCCAAAGAACCCTTATCTCACATCAACACCAATCAGCATAACATTTCTTACACGCTGCTTTTATATCATTCCATGTGAAGAACCCCCAAAAAATTCATAACTTTATACATTCCAAATAATCTACCTGGTTTTGTCTGTAACTGACTCCCTTCTAGTGCCTGTGAAATTCTTATTTACACACTATACTTAGAGAAGTGCTACTCTCCTACTTCTGTAGGTGTCAAATGGGAGCACAAAGGCAGATGCCTGTCTTAGAAAGCTGGTGGTGCAAGTGCCACATGGTCTTTTTCAAGACTTAAGTTGCTGTCCTGTCACTGGACTAACTGTTAGAGAACAACGTGTTGCGATTCCTTTTCCCAACATGTGCTGCTGCAGAGTAAGCACAAGCTCCTGGGTACGCTGACCTACGTCTGGCCTCTTGACTGAAAACACACATAACCTTTTGGCTGACCTTTGACAAAGGGGACACCACACCCCAGGCAGTAACCCTTCAGTTTGGGTCCCTCTCCCAAAACACAGCAGCAAGTAAGTAGTACCAAGAGGGGACAGCAGAGATACAGCATTAATACATCACAGGTCTTGAGCACTCTCTCTATACACTGAGCTGCCTATGTCCTGAGGAATGCAAGCACCCCTTAAAGAAACAACATGAGAAGAGAGGGCTGAAGCAAGAGATGATAAACAAAGATGAAGGAAGAAAGGTTAAGATACCAAAGGAAAGGGCGGAGAAGGACAGAAGCAGGATTGAGTGTGGAAAGTTTGGTTTTAATCAAATACATATATAGTAAAAGATTAATGAGTGAATGAGGGAATTAAACATCCTCCTGGCAATATAAATTATAAATCATTGATGGCATGCGATACTGTCAGTTTATACAGTGCTGTACAAATAAGCAGCAAGATTCCCCACTTAAAGTTTAACCTACTCGAAGTTTAACAAACAAGGTCCTTCATATTGCACTTTAGTGAGTAGTAGATGGGTTTGGTTCATAAGGGTAAGTAAGGCTCTATACAGATGCAATTATAGGGTCGAGGCAAGCTTAAAACCGCAAGACATGGAATCATGTCTTGTGACATTTGGATCAGCCAAAGGTAGAAGCAAATAGACACAACTCCACTTGCAGTGATTGCCTCTCTAGTGAACCAGTACAAAAGGATCAGAAATAATTTCCATTTGATCCTTTACTATGAGGGTGGTGAGACACTGGAACAGGCTCCCCAGAGAAGTTGTGGCTGTCCCATCCCTGGCAGTGTTCAAGGCCTTTTCTGCTGAGGAGATTTCCAGTCACTCTTCCCCCAGCCTGCAGCACTGCATGGGGTTGTTGTGGCCCAAGTGCAGGACCCAGCACTTTGCCTTGCTGAACCTCATACCACTGGCCACAGCCCATCGATCCAGCCTGTCCAGATTCCTCTGCAGAACCTGCCAACCCTCCAGCAGATTGACACTCCAGATAACTGGGTGTCATCCACAGATTTACTGAGGGTGCATTCAATCCCCTCATCCAGATCATCAGTGAAGTTACTAAACAACACTGGCCCTAAGGGACACAACTAGTGACCGGTTGCCAACTAGATGTGACATTTACAACCACTCTTTGGGCTCAGCCATCCAGCCAGTTTCCAACCCAGTGAAGAACACACCTATTCAGGCCATGAGCAGCCAGTTTCTCCAAGAGGACACTGTGGGAGACAGTGTCAAATACTTTGCCGAAGTCCAAATAGACAATGTCCACAGCCTTTCCCTCATCAACCAGGTGCGTCACCTTGTTGTAGGAGATCAGGTTGGTAAAGCAGGACCTGCCCTTTATGAACCCATGCTGACTGGGCCTGATCACCCCGTTTTCCTGCACATGCTTTATGATCTCAGTTAGGATGACCTAATCCAGTGGAAAAAAAACCAGAGCTCTGCGTTGGCCGGGAATCGAACCCGGGTCAACTGCTTGGAAGGCAGCTATGCTAACCACTATACCACCAACGCCTGACACTACCTGTTCTTTCCCAACCTTATTTTAAACATCAGCTCCACCCCTTCTGTGGATGCTCTTGTTCACACAAATCTGATCTACAGCCAGAGGGCACTTCTATACACCTGGGATGATCTACTCCTTTCTTTGAAATCCAACAGCAGTTGCTCTCCAGCACTCTGATGCATGCCCACACATCCACTGCACAGTAGTTTCCTGCTGGATATGTTGTTTCCTGTCTCTGATCATCAGTTCTGATCAGCTTGTGTCAATGCCCTCTTCAATATAAAAAAAATACCCCCAATATCTGCACTGATAAGGCATTTTCCCTAAAAACCTTGGCAACCACCCCCAAATTCTGTGGGAGTTTATGCATTTTAGAAGAAGAAAAAATAAAGAGCTTCTTCACACACTTCCAAAGACAAGTTTAGTGCTAACCAATGGGAAGCCTTTCACAATGGGCTTGATTCAAACCCAGCTGCCCAAAGACATTGTGTGGTGAAGAGCATTTCTGAATGCCCGATTTTGCCCTGCAAAAACAGGGCACATTCTGACACCTCTCTGCAGGACTAACCAGTCCCTCCTGCTGCTCCTCCACACCATACAACACTCTTTCTCTTTCTTTGTTATCAACACACTTTTGGGCACTATTTAATCAAAAGGGCTTGTTTCTTTGAACTTTGCTTGAACAGCATCTCAAAGCCTTTGGTACTGCCTCTAACTAGCTCCAGCCAGCAGGGCATGTTAACCCTCATCAGAGGCTTTTTTCTGCATGACAGTGCAATTCCAGCCAGAAAATGTGACATACTAGTGTGTGACGCATGTCCAGTCCACACAGGAGACATTTTTCACAGTGGGTGTACGCTCATACACTCCTCTCTTAAGTCCCACAGATTCATCCACATCCCAGCATAGCATCTCCTTTGTCTCCCTCCTTTAAGAAGCCAGATTCCTCTTGCTGCTAATGGGAAATCTCTTCCTTTCCTTCTCTGGCCTTCAAAGCAAAAATTTCAGTTCCAAGTAACCTATGGTCCACATGGCTCACACAATTTAGAAGCAGCTGCAGGTGGTAACATGACCTATTGTGTGTGCATAGGTCAGAAGATCCTATACCCACTGAGGCTCATGGGATGCTCAATAAAAAGCCTGCTGTTGCTATCAACACCATATACAGGACATAAATGCAGCAGTTACAAGGTTGATGACAAATAAGTAAAACGGTATTGAAATCTTTGATTTCACTAGAGGGAGCTCTAGGATTAGAAAATGGTATTAGCAAATAAAAAGGTAACATGCAAAAGAGCACTCTGATTTAGTAGAAAAATCTGGGGATGGTAAAATCTGCACTGAAGATGTAATGTATTTGCTAGGGGGACTGTACAGAGAAGCTTGAAAAAGCAGCTCATATTTGTGTCTGGTGAGAGCAGGGGGAACAAGTGCACTATGAGATAACATCCCAAAGGAAGCAATATGTTTGCTTTTTCTTTCTCTACATTCTACCGCTTCATACCTGCAGCCTTCTTACTCCACATACAAGCAGTACTAGTATATTTGCTTAAAGTCCCTGTTTAAATTCATATCTTCCAAAAGTTCTTCCAGCTCAGACCTAATTTCTCACAAGGGTTATGAATCAAGGGAGCTCTTCACTTAGAAGCAGGGACTATCTAATCAGGGTTCAAAATTCTGGGCACCACTGGTACAAACACATGAGCTCTGTGACCCGCCTTTCAATCCACTGAGCAGCTAGGGCTGAAGGACGTTGGGGATAAGTCCATATGGCTTTCTATAAAACTCAGTTATGACAGTATTATCCAAGTAGCACTGATCAATAGCAATGGAGAAAAAGATTAAAGGTATAGCAAACTCAGAAGCGAGTAAGAACCAAGGGAGACTGCTCTGCCTTGTTTCCAGAAAGAATAAAGTAATAATTTTAAAGAACAGACTCAGTAATCCCCATGAAGCATTACTGATGGGTGTCCTTTGTAGTCCTCTGCTTCTGAATTTTGCAGCACAAGATCAGAGAAAAACAGCACACTTCCTAGAATTAGCATTCCGAGTCATATGGAGATTGTGTCATCTTTCTACAGCCTTCCCATACTCACCCTCTGCTTACAAACTGCCCTTTGCTGACAGTATCTGCTTCAATGCAAATATCCATGAAGTCTTCTGTGCGCTGTGCAAAGAAAACACATTCAGAAATCAAGCAGTTAACATTTCAAAGTGCCACACCCATGATACTGCAATATGTTCACACAATGCCCAGTCCTTTGTCCCACAAAAAGAGGCAGAAGATGTATTTTATGCTTTCTTCCATTCCCATCTTGAGATTTGGGTTATAAATTGTAAGTAGTCATTTCTCATTGATGACTATTCAAAAATAAATACCACAAGTGAAATGATTCACACATTTGGTGCCTTGTTACACTTCACACTTATTAAAGACAGTAAATAGCACATCACTTGGGTTAACTTATGTTCACAAAGATTTCTAATCAATGGGTCTTTCATGAATTTAAGCAACAGTACAATGATGCAACATTTAGCTACCAAACGCTTCAGTAAGAGAATTTTAAACAATATAAATTGGAAGTCAAAGTGTTCTTGGTATCATTCCTTTAAACGCCTTACTTAGCTTCTTTTCTATTTACAACCTATCCTTAAGCCAAGTATATAAATTAATGCTTTTGCCAGGAAAGCAACTCAGATTAAGATGCAATTCATTTTTTATTTATTTTAGCATTTCTGTCCTGGCAAAAGTCCTAGTGCAGATGCAATCAAATGACAGAAGTAAGAGTAAATGCATTCATTAGCAGAACTCGTTTTATTTCTCTGCTGTATCTGCAGAGGTAGGCTTGGCACTTCCTGAGCTGCACCTGTATGCCTTTATCAGCTTCTCTTCAACAGGGCGGCCTAGTAATGAATCTGAGGTGAGACAGAGACAGGAGTCTGACAATACTCAGCAGACATGCCCTGGTATTGATTAGAAAGCTGTTGTTCAGCTTAGATGGCTACAGAGACAATGGCCTCACAAGTGAGAGTTAAAAGGAGTCCACATCCGTAGAAAAAAAGATGCAGCATCAAGATGCTTCCATGGAGCTCTAGAAACAGAAAAGTACAACCTCCCTAACATAAACTTGTCCATTTCTCTAGGCTATGCAAGAGATCCAGGAACCCTACACCACTTCTTTGTTCAATACCAGTATTAAAGAGTATCTTGAAAGCATAAAAGAAAAATAAAAGGATGTAAGGGCTAGTCTGTGGCAATAAGATACTCTTCCATTTCTTTGTAGGTCTGTTTTTACTTCACATCACTTACTCCAATCCAAGTCAGCGACCAAAACTGCTGTGTTCAAGTGCCATCTAGAAAACACTATAAAACCCTATACAAATATCTGTCTAGCTTCTACCATTACTAGAACATTTGTGGTCCAAATCATAAGCCACTGATGAAGAAACTAAAATTTACATGGTACATTCTAAGAGAAAACAGGAGGACATTTTAAGATTTGCCTGGGTTTTTTTGTCTGATTCTACAAAGACAACATCTCAACGTAACACAAATTTTCAGGTTCCTAAAGATCCAGAATTCTGAGCAAGAAACATGTTTCAGTAAGTTCAGCACCTCCTGTTGATGTGGGTGTTGTGGTAGTGGCTTCCTGCAGCCATGAGGAAGACATGAAGAGCAGCTCACCACTATGAGATCACTATGTTAACATTTTCCAGTAAAATTAAAAACTGACATCTATCCAAATAGCTTTCACAGCAATCCTAAGCTTCTGTTTGGCTAGTGGAACCTCCTTGTTGTGTAATTCTTCCACCTCTGTTTTACATGGGTCTCCAGTTCTTTTTCACTGGCTCTGAAACTTTACCATTTCTGGATTCAGTCATGGGCCCCTCCTGCATGTGGTAGTAAGTTTTGTTTATATAGACACAAGAATGGGACTTTAGCAAGAAAGAAAAACTGTGTGGGCAGGCAGCATCTGGAATCCAGTTATACTATGGTCTTACTGTCAGATCAAGCTGCCTGTTCCGAGTTGCAATGGAAAGCTCAACAGCGGACAGCTTCAGCTCTTCCCAGTCCTCCAGGGCTACCTCCTGGGGGATTTCTGCGAATCAAGAAAATAAGGTATCATTAAGTGGAATTTAATTACACAGATCATCATTTCGCTGCTACGAAGCATGAAACATCAATGCCAGCTGCAAAAAAAAATCACTCTGACCCATTGTGACCATTACTGTTGTTTCTTTCAAATGTCAAAGTCATTAAAAAAGGAGCTTGGGAGTACTGAAGGAAATCAAAAAAATACCACCAGCATTCACACAGCAGCAGCAAAGAATAGTAAGCACATTATATAGCAGCTCTGTGAGTTCTTATGCCAAGGGATTAACCAAGTCTCCTGGACTAGTATTGTGAGAACATTTAGAAAACACATGAAGTGCTGCTAACAAAACCAAACAGAATACAATATTCAGGATGCTGTGGTAACATGTGTTTTCTACGTGAGGAAACTCCACAGTTCAATTCTCGTATACGGGACACTTACCCCATGCTTCTGTCTAAATCACCTCCGCTAGCCAAGAAGGAATGAGAAGGACTTTGCATCATACCAGATAATGCAAAATACACAGTCCCTTTCCTTCTGCAGACTGCCACACTCACTGCCTAGCTGAAAACCCAACCCAAGAGAGGCTGCTAGAGCACACAGAAGAAAGTTTATGGTACAAGAAGAAATCTGATGTACAAAAAGACACTTAAGGCTTCTGCATGGCCCAAATTTTGTTGTTCTATTTTAAGTAACATTTGTTGCTCTGTGTCTGCAACTCCCTCACCCTGGAAAACAAGGGCTGCTTCTCTCTCAACAGCTCACTAAAAAGTCATTCTGTGGGAGGAAGATTTCAAGAAGCTCACTCATAAGTGCCAAGTATCACCTGTGGCGGCTTCCATAGCAATGACAAGCAACTGTGAGCCTAGGAAACATCCTGGGTTCTTTACAAATGCACTTTTCTTTATGAGACCAGAAGCAGTGGCAAGACCTACTCTGCTCTGCTCCATTTCTGGCAGGTAACACTGTAACTATCTTGAAAAAGTCAGTTTTAAATAATAATAAGTATAAAAACGAGAGAGCAGAAAAGTAAAGCATAAACCCTTCCTCCTCTGAGGAGTTAAGCCTGCCTTCAAGTTTATGCCCAGATACACACACCTCACCTTTTGAAGGAGAGGACCAGTATAACCGAAGTCGTCTGTAAAGCCTCACATACAAAGGAGGTCTGGACGGTTTCTCCTCTGGCTCTTCTGGAGGTCTCTCAGTTGGACCCAGATACATGAGAGCAGCCTGACGTTTCTGAGGCCATTCCTTGGATTTACATGGAAAGGAAAGACAGAAGATAAAGGGCCTTTTATTTAGCACCTACCTGTTTATTCTGCCTAGTCCTTGGGCCTATTTATTCTGTGTTACCAAGTACTCCTGCAGAGCTACCCAGATCCCACCACTACCTCAGCCTACTCCATGTCTCTCCAGCCTTCAGATTCATACGTGAGATGATATTTTTTGCAGCTTGAAAGTATTGCCCACAGTTCCCAAGTCTACTAATCTATTCCTTCCCCACACAGAAGGAATTTTACAGAGAGGTATTTCCTCTGTACACAGAAGGTATCTGTACACGGAAGGTAAAGGGATGTTTTTCTTGCTGCTGATGTGTGGGCAGGGTGACACAGCTGCTGCTGGCTGGAGGGAACAACCAAAACGGGCAAAGTCAACATTAATGTTTGAAAGCACAATTGGTTTCTGCATGGCACAAGGCAACCTCAAAAAGAACTACACAGCAGGGTCTAGTGCAAACAAATACTACAGTGCTCTGTGTGTGTGTGCAGCCAAGGGGCACTAAAACCTGGCAGGCCTTTGTTCTCAAACAACTCAAATAATCAAAATCTGACCTTATAGTCAGGTGCTTATAGACAGCAATACAACATGTCTTAAGGCAAGTCAGGTGAGCTTTATAAAGATCTGGGGTAGGGGGGAAGTAACACATTATTCTCTGTGATACTTCAGATTCCCAAGCCAGAAACTGATGGGCTTAGCTCCGAAAATACTTCCAGGTGCTGACAAAGTTTATTTCCTCTCATCTTCTTTTAAAAATCATTTCTGAAATGCTCAAAACACAGGACTTACGGAGGGAAAAGTATGATTGTTTTTTTAAATGTAGATACTAAAAAAACATAGCCAAGAGCCCACACATACTCAATATGATTGTTTTTCTAAACACAGAACTTTGGAAGTAGTTTTGGATCATATAGTACAGGTTGTCAAACAAATTCACCTCAGACCTCCAAGAGTAAGGAAAGACTCTCCTATCATACTCACATAATAAACAGGACAGAGGCTGTATCAGTAGAGCAATACACAAACAATAAGTTTTAATAATTTAAGGGAAAAGCAGCATAGCAATGTCCCTACCAATATCGGGAGAAAACACTTTGCTCTTACACTGTTTTTGACTACAGGTCATCCTGTTTCAAAGGACAGCCACAGCAAAACCAGAAAACATGAAGTGCACGGCAGCAAAGACAAAAATGTCTTTAATGGATGCATTACAATCTAACTCCCCTTTACAGAAGTTTCCTATAAAGGAAGCATTGGCACTATCACAAGACAGCACAGCTGGACTTCACAGCCTGATCTACCATCCCAGCTCCCAGGTATTTCCACAGCCTTTCACGAGGCTCCTTATATGTTCTGAGAACACGAAAAGCATGCGAATGAAAATGCCTCACCTTTCCTGCAGGTCAAACTTTAATCCTTCCAGGACCAGTTTTAAGCAACAGAGAAGTTCAAGGTGAGATATAAGCTATAAATCTTTATGTTCACTTTACTACACATGGAAGCCTGATTATCAACATGCATCAGCAGTCTAATTATAGACACTTCTGCCAGATTAATAAAGCAGGATGAAATGTTATCGTAAGAAAGACTGTTGAGAAAGGTGACAGCACTTAATGGTTATCTTCACCACCACCACCGCTCTCCTGTTGCAAAGGTGGCTACTGGCTCCCTCTGGTGATCTTGCAGCAACAGATCCTACAGTATAAGTATTCCTCCTCTCCTTCATCACTTCAGAAGCTAAGTCTGTCAATTGATAAGTTTTTAACAAGTTGAATTTCCCTTCCATTTTATATTGTTACCATAATCCTTCCCAAAAACTTGCAGATAAATTATAAAAAACATAGTCAGCTTTTTCATTTCCCAACTACAAAAACACTTTCCTTGTAATTACTCTTTACCTTAAACGTACTGAAAAAGTGAGCTGCTTTGGTTTTCAGAGGCCCAAGGTACCAGTACCTGAAATAAGGAACATAAATACTACCTTTAGAATATCCAGGGGTTGATATTGGGAAACAGATTAATCTTGCATGAAGTCAGATCACACAGACTTGTTTGCCTCTGAAGTCAGCACTCCCCTACCACCTTTAGCTTTGTGATACTGTAAGATATTTTTTACATACCAACAGCTTAGCAGCGCCATCCCTTTCCCAAGTTACAGATGAGCAAAATGCAATACACAGTCTTCACTACAGGCAGCATGACATCTCAGTAGCAGAATTCTACCTAGTTACGTGATACAATTGGGAATGATTTAAAGGTCTGTGGTCTAACTGCTGGTGGAATGCACCTCCACAATATGCAATAAAGAATGAGATTGGAGGAAGGAAACAAACAAAAATCGACAGCTTCAGTGAAAAAAGAACAGAGCCAGCAAATATTGATTTTGAGCTGAGAATCCTTTGGGACAAATGAATGCTTTACAAAATAAAAATCCTGCCAGCCTTACAGCACTGTATAGTATCTACAGATGTGACTATATTTAGGCAGGCTTGGCACACATTTTGATCACTGTCTTCCACCAAAAAAGGTCAACAAAGCACATTAAACACCATCAGCTCAAGAGGACTGCAGACCTAAGTATACCACTAATTACTAAGGCAAGCAACTGTCACACCCCTCCCATCAAGCTATGAAATTGTCTGTAAACTAATAAAACCTCAAAAACATAAACCAGCGGCATGTCTGCACCAGGACAGTGCTTAGCAGAGGGACAGTCAAGACAGGTTTCTGGAACTGTGCCTTATGGGTTAACTCCCTATGTAATAGGTGCCCTCTTTTCACAGTAAGATCAGTTGTACCACAACACACCAAATGTTTATTTAGCCCAAAAACCCTTCTTTTCATGGGCACCAAAACCAGAAGTATAAAAACAGGACAAGTACACATGGTTCTTGTCCCAGGCACACTCCGAGCACCCATTCATTTGTGGCTGAAGTACTTTTCCTGGGCACATTTTCTGTTTATTTGAAAATTCATGGAGAACGTGAGGTTTGAGGATGTTCACGCTGCCCCATGTACAAAAGGTGCTGTCATGCCTTCAGCACCAAAGCCAAAGGACTGTTATGAAAGGGAACTGCTGCAGGAAAAGATGTGAGGGCTGACAGTAGGCAAAAGCAGGGTATGGGCAAAAAAGCTGTGAGAGGGAAGAGAAGTGCACTTCCTTATTCTTGGGGCTGTAATTAGCAGTAGAGCCTGCAGCACAGCGAAGTCAGCACCTACACAAGCTACCAAGAATGTCTCTTGCTTCCCATGGACAAACACCCTGACCATTTACTCCCCCACTCCATAAACCTACTCAAGTATTTGCCAGGTCTGGTACCTCTTGCTTTCAGACAAAGGTAGCTCATTCACAAAACACGTGGTATTGCTGCACAGCAGAGGCACGTGCTGCAATTCCTCCATAACAGTTTGGGACGTGAACTGCTTTGGCCCTGCTGCTCCTACACCAGATAATGTTAGTCATTTGATACACAGACAGTGGCATATTAAATGTCCATTTGGAGAAAGCCCAACAATTATTAGTTTAGCATTCAGAGAACAGTCATCAGACGGCACAGCCCATGCCATTTCTGGCAGGAACTGAAGGGCATTTCTACTGCATCTGATGTCCCTTGTTGGAATCGAGTTACAGAGTCTGCGTGCATCTTTTCATTGGCAGCTGATGAAAAACAATGGTCAATTACTTTACTTAGACTTTACTCAAGGGAGAGCTTTTTCCACTTCTGCAATCTGTATAAAGTTCCAGAAGTGGGCACCACAAGGCAAGCAGAAAGTAAATGCTTAAAAGAACAGGACAGCACCAAAGAAGGGTTTATTTCAAATGACCAAAAAGCTGAAATGTCTTACACACCCATGTGTGTAAGACCTAATACGAGTGAGTGCCTCTGCCTGTCAAGTGCCTACGCTCAAAAAACTACTTCTTTATGAGAGGAGGTATGTCTTTTTAGGCAGCAGATGATCAAAAAAGATACAGTTTCAAAACCCAGTATTTTCTTACTTGCTAGCTTTAACTCCTGCATCTCTGTAAGATCCCCATCTCAAACCAGTCACTGCAAAGACAGGCTGTTCCTTTTCTCCCTGTAAAGAAATATAAACATTGCAAAATGGCTTTCTCTTGTTTCCACCTTTGTTTTTCACAGCTAGAAAATAAAAAGCTCTATATAAAAACTGATTTCTGATTAATCCCAAAAACAAAATTTCACAGAACACGTATGGTAAGTAGCTAAGAGCAATAAAGCTAAGCAGAATTTCAGCATTATACATTCCGTCTGCTCCCAGAGAGGAATAGAAGAGTTGAAGTTTTGAACAGGCTGATTTGAGTTTGACTGCACACACCCAACAACAGCCATTTCATTTTGTGGATACTGTCAGCCAAAAGCAAGAAGTTGTGCAAAGTGACACTAAGCTCTTGCTGCGTAAGTGTCCATTTTACAATATAACAGAAAAACAATGTTCAAAACTCATACAGGCATAGTTAAAGGTTGGAGGGTTTTTTTGTATTTTTCAGTTTGTAAAAGAAAGCTATTAACTTCACAATACATATGAATGCATTAAAACAGCTCAGACAACTATTGTTATCTCTCACCATTTCTATAGAAATACCAGTGTTACTAAGTTTTGCATTCATCAATACTGCCCTTCCCTGAAGCAAAGATTTTCAAGCATTCTAGTGTTTTCTCCAGTTTAGACTATCTAACGTCACTGGAGAAATTACTGCCATCAGAACTGCTAACACCATAAACCAAAATTCATGACGGCATTACAGAGGAAAAGCAGTCCACCTAAACAGAACACAGAACAGGAAAATTTTAGGAATACTGGGTGCCAAACGAGCAGATGCTTTTACCTTGATTTGCAAGACATCAAGTGGAATTGTCTCTCCCTTCAAAATGGCCAACGTAGCATTAGTAATATGTCTGCAAAACAAACAGGAAAGAAAAGAGCAAGCTTTAAAATTACACTTTTAGTTCAGCAAATCCCCCTACATGTCCAGGTGAGTCTTTTTTTTCAGCAATCACAACAACTCCAGAGAAAGAACTCTGGCAAAGCACTTCCATGAAATCAGACAGCAAACTGGGTGGCTGCAACACATGAGGAACAGCAAAAAACCTGAAGAGCAAAAAGAAATTCTCTGCCTGAGCTTTTCACAAATTCCTCCTTCTTCAGCTAATGTGACACACCATGTGCCAAATCTGTTACCTGCCATTTTGGATCTTACCACACTAAGGACCCAAACAGTGGCTTTATGTTACTGATGGCAAGTATAACAACCTGGGAGACAATGGTCATGAGACTGGTCTCAATTCATGTATCTGGGATTGAATTGCCTGAGTATGTTAATTTGTTTTGAAGTTTTTAATCAACATAAATCTACCTATCAGCAGCTCCCATGTGGTTTTGGTCTCCATAAGTTGCAGACCAAAGCAAAGACACTCATTTCAAGTCATAAAGGATGGTACTAAAGATTTTGTAACTACAAGTTTACAAAGAAGTCTATGTCCAGACTTTTGAGGCATTTATTTCATTAAAACCGCTTCCTTGTTTTCAAAGTTCAGTAAAATTTAAATTCCACCTTGTACACATTTCTAGTGTCTCAGCTGGCCAGGGGATAAAAACCGCAAAGAAACCAAAACCCCAAAACAAACAAACCCCACAAAAAACAAAGAAACAATACCCCCCAAAAATGCAGTTTTCAGATCCAGTCTCATATCCCAGTGGATTAGCAGGAGAATTTTCCCTTAAATTCATCAGGATTAGAATGCTAAGGCAGAGGAGGAAGCTGTTCTTCCCTCAGCTCTTCTTTTCTCCTAGCTCTTGAGTTTCTGCAAGATCTCTACTATTCCTACACTCCAAAGGTAGGATAATGCTGAAAGAACCAAAGCCTAAGTATTTATTGTTAAGATCTCACTTCTGCACTTAAGTCAGAATCTGTTATTGGTGTGGACTATTATGCAGTCTATTGACTAAATTCCCTTCAACTTCACTAATATGCTGCAGTCTCACCTGCACAGTTCACTACCTTGGGAAAAGAAGATCATTCATTTCAAACTTTAGAACCCAAACATAAATTATTATTTTAATTTTAGCTGCTGATTACAGTCTTGTCCATCTTGCTGAGCTTCAAAGCACTCTGGTAGTCTTAATGAAGGATGTTACACCAGTTGACTTGTGGGTTTTACATGTGATGGATACCAGCAAGGGCTCCTCAAAGAAGAATGTTAATGGGAGAACCAGAGTGAATAGATTTCAGGAACAAGGAGAAATACATTCATTAATACGGGAGGAGAGGAAAACTTGAAAAGAAATGAAGTGTGGGGAAAAGAAAGATTAGTTGACTGGCCTTTTACTTTAGAAGTGGACAAAACAATCTTATAACAAACTGAAATGCAGGCTGCAATTACTGCCAGACTGGCTCATACCCAGGATGCTCATAGAGAAGGTTCAGGTTGCTGCAGAGTTGCCAGCATCAGTTCCATCAGAGGGATGGGCAAGAAACCCTGAAAAATCAGTAATGGGATCCAGGCTTTCCCATGAAGGTATTTCTGCATGCCTTACTTTGCAGGCACTAAACAGGTTATATGTAGACTGGTTTCTAGAATTCTCAAGCTAGAGAAAGAATGGAAAAAGGACTTCTTTTTGTTTTGTTTTGTCATATCCTTGCCGTACCCTTGTCATATCCTTTTGGATTATTTCCTAAGAGGCCTGATCTTTTTAATACTTTTTTTTTTCCAATTTGAGCATCACACAGTCACATATAAATTAGCCACAGCAGATTATTTAATCTTCTCAATACATACATTTCCTTCTCTTAATTTTTAGTCAGTTTTTGGAAGTTGTTAACTCAGGCAAGTCCAGAGAATCATCAGACTCTGCCCAGATTGTCAATCTCTATGTAACACAGAAGAAAAAGTATCAAGCTACCAAGAAGCACTGCTCCTTGAAAACAAACAAAAAAAAGCCCCCTTTCAGAAACGTGTAATACTTACTTGACTTGGTTTGTGCTCTCAGGGTAGAGCGTGTGGCTTAGGGTGCTGGTCGTTCCAAGAGGTATGAATCCTATAGGAATCTTACTGAAGGCAGCCTGGACACATGAGGAGAGTAAATTAACATTTGCATAAGCTGAACGAAGCTTCCTGTGTGGAGATCACAGCTGCATCTGGTATCACTAAGCAGCCAGGCACTTCCTTAAATGAGGTGGTAATACGTAATGACTCAGAACATGGCATCTGAATCCGTGAACTCACCGCTGCCAACTGGGTACAAAGGAGCTCTCTGTAACCATTAAGAGCATTGTTACATGCAGGATGGCAGCCATGTCTTAACTAATGCATGGATTCTGTCAGCAATCTGCAATCTTTGTTAATACTGACAGTGGCATCACAAGCTCTGAATCTCATTTACCACTGCAGAAATCCCCCTCTGATAGAATAACCTTGCATGGCAAAGAGATTTTCCCAGTTAAGGAAAGGAAATTAACTGATTCCTCAGGCATCCAAATCATGAAGCAGCAGAAGGTCTAATTTTCAGAAGTCATTGACCATGTTATTTTTCTGTATCATAGTTCAGCAAAAGGCCTTGTTGAAGGACCAACTTATTATGCTATACCTCATAATAAGCTGTGCTTCTTGAAGCATGTCAGCAAATCAATGTAAACTACCATACATCACAATGTACCATCTCCCTCCTGGGCACTGCTGCTAGCAGCACAATGATACTGCAAATCTGCACTGACTAAGTAATACCCCCCTCACTTCATGCTCACCCCTGGTATCTGTGTGTCACCTGTAAGTCTTCACACATCTCAAACCCCCTTCTCTCATTTTCTTCAGAAGAGTTTTACAGTGTGCAGATGACAGGCTGCCTCCAGCTCATGCAGTCATGCTCTGCTCCCCTGGCTGCTAGGAACAGCATTTTTTTAATAGCTTTGCACAGGCTTTTCTTATCCAGGCAACAGTAGCATGACATAGCCAAGCCAAAAGGCAAGTAGAGCCAGAGTGAGGAGGCTGAACAGCAGATCCCTACTCCTAGGACAGAGTGATATGAAGGACAAGAAGAACTTCCTGGCCAAAGACATAAGGTTACACAGTGGCAATACTACAATGCAGTATTTCCCCAAAACAGTGCTGGCTGCAGAATTTTCCACTCTATGGAAAATCAACTCAAGCTACATCAAGAAAAGTCAAAAAATAAAGAAGAAAAACTAGCCAGTAAAGCTTCTAGAACTTTTCTTCCAGATCTTTAGATCATAGAAGTCTTAGGAGCCAACTATAATAATATTAAATTTAAAAAATTGATGTCTCAGAATTGATATAGCCAGCGCCCCTTTAAACATTCTGGCTTGGTTGCAGAGTTTTTCTTGTCACATTCAGACAAAGCAACTGCCTAAACAGATACAATTCTAGCTGCCAAGGATATCATCATAATCTTGTCTGGATCATTTAATTAAGTTTTTGCCAGCTCCTGCCAGAAGGTTTTGGGAACAATGATTTCCTCCTTTCTTCAATAACACTGTCCTCCCTCTTCAAAAAGAAAAATCTCTCTCATTTCCATTCAGAATGATCCACCTTGAGAGGTTAAAATTTGCTTTCTGCAGCCATCTGCACAGGTAGATGTTCACCCCTTGAAAAAAAATACCAAAGCAATCATAAAGCAGTAAGAGCATGGCCATAACTGAATTCTGTTTCAAGCCTGAACAAGAAAAACGTACTTTTGCCCACGGCTTCTGCCAAACAAAGCAGCATACAAAGCTGGTTCATGGGTCTTTGAAAGCTGCGCAGTTGGCTTCTCCATAGTCCCTCGTCTAATCCTGGAAACCTCCCAAAGCTATGGCTTGGGAGCCATTGCACTCCCTCAGAAAGGGAATGAAAAACAATGGGCAGAATTGCAGGACACTGACATGGCTGATTTACTACCTAGCAAGCTGGCTCCAGATTAAGTAAGCAACCTATCTGTAGGAGACAGCTGAGGCCAAAAGATCACAGTGGATGCACATGACACTCCTCTAATAAATAAACATTTTTAAAATGACACTTGCTCACCTCATCTGCTCTGCGAAGAAGTCCAGTTATGACCTGAAAAACATGGGAAATGCTCTGCTCCGAGAATTCTGTTTTTCAGTTACAGCAGAAAGCTCTAAAATTCATTTACTCTTTGGAAAAGACTTAAGCAGCAGCTTTTCTGTTATGGAAGGCATTACAGTTGCTTACATGGGAAAGGAGCCATGTTCAATGTATGAACATGGTAGAAATAGGGTTATAAATACACAGGAGTATATGCTGGCACCACAACCAATGCCAGTGTAACTGTTTTTTTTAACACTGAACAATGCTCTGCATAATGCAAAAATAGCACTGGTCAATTCTAAGGCCAGGAGAAACTTGCAGATATATTCTAACCATTTTCTCTTAAGGCTACTGCAATTCATTTATTCATTGCCTTATGAAGCCAGTAGTTACCACCCCAGGAAATGCTTTCATAAAATACAGCCTTCATTAAAAAATAGAGCATCCCCAGCCCTCTCTGGAAAATAGAGTATCCCAGTTTGTTCTTGTCATTCACTCTCTTGACAACAGGCATTTATTAAATACATACCATGCTTTGTTATCAACCCCTTGTAATTTTCGTATTATTTGATTCCCACTTAGCAAAACACACATTTCTCTTGGGAAGTACAGACAGGAATGAATGTTGAAAATTAAACCATTACAGCTACATTGCACAAAAAGAAAATGTCTTACACAGAAACCATGTGTTCCCAAATAATTTTCTCATTCTATAATAAAATTGTGGAAGATATTTATGTCACACACTCTTTTTGCCCCCACTCCCATCATCACTTTTAGACTAGTAACAATTGGCAGAGTTTTCTTGTTCCCAGAAAACTGTAACACTGGCTGAAAACACATATAACAAAATGGACAAATCTCTAGTAATACTTCTGATGATATTGCTACATTAAACAGACTCAATCTTCTCACCCTCAGCCTAGGATTCTCAACAAAGCAGGACAAAGCTCCTGCAGTACCTCTTGTACTGTGCCATCTCCTCCTGCAATAATGATCAGATCTGTGTTTTCCATCAATTCCAGCAGCTTTTTTGCTTGTCCTTCATAATCAGTCTGAAGAAAGAAAAATCCAAACATGAGAACTCAAGTGACTATTTCTAGAATTTCTTTTCTATAGAAAAAAAAAAGAGTCATCTATCCATTTGCTTAACAGTTATTCTCACATAGGCACACAACATTGTATGTTACTTGCAATCACTGAAATTTCTTCAACTTATAAAACAAATCTGCTGCCTAATGCAATATGTGCAAGCATATAAAGACTAAATGAAACATCAGAGTAAATCTCATTGACTAGATCTAGAATATTGAAGCCATAATCATATTTCCAGGTAGCTTTGCACTGCAACAAAAACAGAAGCAAATGATGCTCTAGCAGCCAAAGTGCTTAAGTGTGTCTTCTGAAACACACCAGCTACATAAAAGGCTGCTTCCCAACAGCAAGCTGTTAACAAGTGGCTTAGCAGTAAAGAGTATACCGACTTCTGAAACCATCAAAAACACTTTCTGCAAGATCAATGTTTTTTACAGGGACATCTCAGCCCAGTTACCAGCCCCACTCTGCTTTGCTAACTTATAGGTCTGAAGCCACAAAGCATCAGGTTTAAGTCTTGCAAAATAATTTTTTCTCTTAGGGTGGGGCTATGTATTTTCAATGATCAGAGAAAGGCACTAATAAAACCAGCATTTTAACATTAAACCTTCTGAAAAAGATTCCAAGACTGAAAGGTACATATTAGTGTACTTCGCTGCTAGGACACAGTGACTATTAAACAATCCACATATCACAGCCTCAAAAACCTGCAAAAACATCAGAATCCCTCATGTTTACTTGTTCTTTTTTCCAAAGAAAACCTCCCTGCTAATTCACACCATTTAGAGCTCAGTGATCTGCCTTCATGATGGAAATGTCAAATTATTTGGGATACACTGAGAAATTTTCAGCGTAAAAACAGGTTATTTTTAATTACTCTGAACAGGTCCACTGCACATCAAAGTTCCTCTCTTCTGAATTCTGCAAGTTCAGGCAGAATGGACAATTTCAACAGTGATGGGCACATACCACTAGCCAGCACTCAAATATTCAGAGAGTTTTTCTCTCAAACATGAATTATAGAAGGGCTGCTTTAGACTGACAGATAAGCACATGTAATTCTTCAGCTTAAAATTAAAAACTCAGTACACAGTCTGTAAATTAACTGTGAATTAAAGAGAAAAAGATTAAGTACCACCTTAATAACTCAGTATTTATTTCTTCCCACAAGATGTCTACAGGACAACTGAGAACTTCAAATGAATACAGAATTTAATTTCAATGCTTCAAGAGAAAAAAGCAGAGCAGACAATATATCAATATAAGCAGAACCCATTAGTTCTTACCTTAACTACAGTTACATCCAAGCCAGATAAGTGCAAAATTGGAGCAGCATTTGCTTCAAAAAGGTTTCTGGCTTTGCTAGAAATAACAGAGTAAAAAACATTCCCTTAGTCTGGTAGCTAAAAAAAATTAAAATGGAAAGAAACAAATGAATAAGAACACAAAATCTATTTAAAACCAAGCATATCATCTACACAATCAGTCACTCAACCTGCCAGTCAGGAAAGATGAGATTTCATTTGGTTCAAATGTATCACATTTCTAGACTCATCTCTCAGATGTCAGGTTTTTATTGCAGTTTTAATAAATGCAGAAGAGGTTATCTAGCTTTCTCCAAAAATACTATAAAAAACCCAACAGAACAGAACAAGATCTCCAGAAAGAAATTTATTAGCAAATTAATGCCTTTCAGAGCACCAGGCTCTAAAACCACAAAGAAAGTTCATTTTAGGTTTTCAGAAACATTTTAAAAAAAAACATTTACTGTTAAGTATGATTAGTTTAGAAGTAAAATCTTATGTGACCTTCTTTTGTTAAAGGACTGATACATTTTCTGCCTGTAACTGCATAATAAACTAATTATGCCATTAACTATAAATTGCTTACAAGCAAACATGAGTCTAGAAGTCAGAGACTTAATTTATTAACACTTTGCATTTTCTAGTCATGGGTGTTTTGAACAAAAGCACGTAAGTCCAAGCACTTCCATGTCAGACATATTATTCCTTTCATATTATTACTAACAACCCCCTGCCTCTCACCCACGATGCAACCGATATGAAGCTTAGCTGATCAGCAGAAACAGACGCACAGCATATCCAAGATTACTGTTTTTCTGCTAATGAGCATGCAAAAATAGCAGCCGACCTCTTCCACAAGTCTTGCTCTGAGCCCATATTTAGCCTCTCAGTTTGTGGACACATCCCTTTTCAAGGACAGGTTCCCAAAGAAGTAAGGTCACTGCTGGCTAACTTCAAGTCTTGAAGCAATCAAGGTCATCTCTTTATTTCTATAGCTTTGGAGGCCGGAAATGCATCACAAACAGAAGTTTGTAAAGAATACGAGGGAATTCCACACGCGAAGGAATGACAAAGGCCGAAATACATGATAAAAGAAAAATTAAATATATACATAGGTTTAGAAATCACTCTTTCACCTCAAGCATCTAGTTCTATTTCTCATTCCAATATTTGCAGTGAAATAAGGTTTGGCATAGTTACATAGCACCAGCTTGGCATCAGAGGGAGGTAAAAATGAGCTCAAAAATCTGGCTGGCTTTTAAAGTGGATGGCAGAGCAAAAATACAGAAAGAGGGCGTCACGTATGAGTGTAGGGAACAGGGAATTTTACCCTTTGCAAGCTGCCGGGTTGAGGAACACTGTTGCTTTCTTCAATGGCATACTAGAAGGGATCAGCTGGTTGCCAAAAACCTAAGTAAGAGAAGAGCAGAGTTCAATTTATCTTTAAAGCACATTGGTAAAACATTTCAAAAGAATGCATCTCTACAAACACCAATGGACTTTCAAGCCTCATGCCATTCAAATGACTTTCATCTTCAGCCATTGTACAGGCCTCCTCCTCAAAGACCTGCCCTCTTATCAACAGCTCATACCACTGTCACAAGTACTCTTCATTTTGTAAATCCACCAGCATTTCGTTTGTGTCAACCTCTGGTTTTCTGCCATGGGCACAGATCCAGGGAGCTATCCTTGACTTGAAGGTTACTTGACTTTCCTTCCTTATGTAATTCTCATACACCTGCCTACCACCTTCTTTCTGCATCTTTTTCCACTTCTGTACTTCACTTCTTCTATCTCTTCTGTTCATTTTTGTATTTCCTATGCCTAAGTTTCTGAAGATAAGAAAGATAATTACCACAGAAAGAAAACCTCTTTCAAGTCACTTAAAGTTATCCTCACCTCTACACCAAAACTGGTTTTGAGTGCAATGATGACAACGTATTCAGCAGCAGCACCCAAAAGCCCTGGAAATAAAGTAGGAACAAAAGACTACTGCGTTGAACATAAGACACAGTCAACTATCCCTGGGTTTTTTTTTGTTTATCTTGAAAATTATTCCCACTAGCAAGAATTTTTATTTTAAAGAAGACTGATACTGTGCACAATGTTAGCTGTTTAAATTTATAATCAATTCCACTTGCCAACTTTGCTCAGGAAGCCTCAATTAAAAGCAGCATGAAGCTGGCCATGTTGCTTAAAACATTCAAATTTCTTCTTCAAGAAAGAAAAAGGATGAGAGAAGTTGCGGAGAGAAAAGGAATCCTCAAAGAAAGGGAAACAAATCAGTAACTCTTAAGCTTTACTCAAAAATCAGCTCAAAAATAGACCGACTTCTTTTATTGCAATTATTAGGTAGGAATTGGGAAATATAGGGGTCCCTCTAGCACATTACAGCTGTTAGAAACAACTAATTATTTGCTTGGGGGGCACAATGTGCTGTATTTGCTTGCTTTAGACAGCCTAACAAGACTCATAAAGAATTTATGAGTAATGAATGACATAATCACCTCTTTATGCAATATACTTAGACATTTATGTTACATACAGGGGCATTGCTACAGCAAATGCTGATTTTTAAGACAGGAAATAAAAAGATAATAATGCAACATTCTAGAAATCCTTTTTTTTTTCTTTTTCAGAACACAACATAAGGAAAGACAACTTAATGCCAGGCATTCAAAATGGTTATTAAATCTATATATGAAGGTATAATTTTGGAAAGTCAGTGTCTTTTTCACTTCCTTGTCAAATACACACTTCCAGGTATTGTATTCTGGACTTTTACGATGACAATCACTATTTTGCAACTATGCAAACCCCTTTATACAAAAGCTTTATAATGCTTTATGAAAGCAGAGAAACTATGTTCCTTTAAAGGAAACTGTCCCTGCTTCAGAGAATGAATTAATTGCCAGCTAAACAGGACCTCTTTAACACATGCCCAGAGCTCAGCACCAACAAGGTCAATCAGCAGGGCCACATTTGCAGAGGATGTCCACAGTCAGCTGACACTGGCTTATTCCACAGAACAAGGTGGAAAAAGTTTAAGATATGATCAATGGGTTCTTTATTATAGACTCTTTCTATGATCATCTGCCACCCCAAGGCTGTCATCATAAACTGATATTTAAATTCAAACACGCATGGTGGAATCGTTGCATGAAATACTGCTGTAGCAGATACTTCAGCAGCAAAGTGGGTGCCTCATTAATTTGGTATTGTGATAGGCTTAAAAACTTAGAAATCTGTTGTAAAATAATAGGGACTCCCCCCCCGCTTCACTTAGACTAAACCTTTTCTTGGGTGAGCCCATCTCTATTTTTCCCCCTCTACTTACACAGCACTATAAAGCAAGTACCACTTTTCAAGCAATAACATATTGTTGTTTCTCTGAAGAACATATCAGACATTTAATGCCTTACTGCTGTATTGCTCTGTGTTTTCAAGCAGTATTCGGCCCTGACACATCACTGAGAATGAAAATTACAGCAAGAATTGATTACTAGGCTTTCTGGTTCATTCCTGTCTAATTCAGGAGTCTTCTGCAGGATATTTTCCCAGGCTTTAACCACTGAAACTGCAGGAAGCTCTATTGACAGTGCTTTTGCACTTTCATTTATGAGAATAAGACATATTGGAATAGATCCCATCACTTAATAGCTAGAATTAAGAAACAGGAAAGCCAGAATTTCCACAACAGAACTATCTTCTTGTAACAGTCTTTCCTTAGTAGTTACACCTTTCTGATTTAGGACTTTTAACTTCTTCTGATATACGATCTCATCAATGCTTTTTTTTTGTCTATATTTTTTTAATTTGGTCAGCATGCTTCAAATACTGAGGTATTAAGCACTATATTTGGTGATATAAAAAAACTTCCATCACTTTGATATTATGCAATAAAAATGAGTATAGAAAACATAACAATCACGAACAAATGACAGTATGAGTTGGAAATGCTTTTGATTCGGAAACTGTAAGTTCCATTTATGAAAACAATACTTTCAGGGAAACATTTTTCTTACTCTTTCATGAGACTTTTTTACATTTATTCTGGCATGAAGCTCTACTGCCCACATTAAGGTGCTGTGAATATCTTTCCCTCAACAGCAGGCAAGCTAAAACTGGGATTATTCAGGTGCACCTCAGAAGCATGATAATCTCGGTGAAAGTTAAAAAGAAAATTAATTTTCACCATTCTTCTCAGGCATCAGTATGTAGCAATAATGGGAGCAGTGTTATACCCTGCCAAATCTCCAAGACCTGGCATGGAGAAGCAAGTTTAGAATAAGCTTTATTTGTGGGTGGCAGAAAGACTCCTAAAATCCTGCAGCATAGCACCAAGGTAAGCAGAGCAAGTAGGCAGCACCTGTGCAGCAATGTCATCCATGGGCAGCAGCACTTGTGCCTCTGAAAGACTGCTTATTAAGGACAAGATTTATTTATGCAAATACTACATTATGGGAGTTTGTTCATTGCTGGTTGCCCATACAGGTGACAAACTACAAAATGCAACAGTCAGTAGGCTCAGAGAATAACTCTCTCTCTGAATACTAGTTTTCTTGTCAGTAATCAGCAAATGGGTTGTCTCTATTAAGGTCCCGGTACACGGCTTTTGAAAGTGCAGGGTCAGCCATCACATTAGTATCCTTGATAAAGTCACTCAGGATCAAATCGACAAGGGCAAGGTCTCTCCGGCTGAGCACTAACCTGAAGCAGTTTGCACCACTTCTGGACTACACCCATCGTAGTGCAGATTTCAGTCTCCTGTTTTATCAACAAATCATCTTCATAGCACAATGTTACAGGAACAGAATACACCTGCAGAAATGGAGGCCTGCATAGCTACAGCAGTAACTAAGATTCCCCCAATGATAACACTGCACTGTCCACCGCAACAGCAGTCAGGGCACAAAACGTACACTACGCAGCTGCAGGCCAGAGGCCTCATCCACCCTTTGGCACTTCCGCAAAAGAACACAGATGGCATCATTATAAAGCTTGTCACGTAGAGAGGGCCCACTGGGAAAAATCTCAGGAGCCCTGCACAACCAAGATAAGAGGGAGATTTTAATCTAATTTTATCACTTTAAACAGTATTACCTGGGCTTCTTGGCATGCAGCTCTTCGTAGCAGGTTATCACTGTTAGGTAAGACAGAAAAGAAAGTGGACATTAGGTTGTGTAAGCTTAAAACAATTTGCTCGTTTTTAAATGTAGGTACATACCCGTTCTACACACACTGTGAGCACCACGACACATAAAAACAAACAAACAGGTTAAGACTTATTTAACACATTTTAAGGATGAAACACACCTATTTAAGCACACATGCATATTTTCTTTCTGCATGTGCACACAAACACCCTTTCTATAGTAAAGAAAAGCAGAAAACATCCATAAGGACATGGACCTTCTTATTGAGCAAGTCCAGAGGAGGCTGCAAAGATGCTCAGAAGGCTGAAGTACCTCTCCTATGGAGACAGGGCTGAGAGAGCTGGGCTTGTTCAGCCTGGAGAAGAGAAGGTGCAGGGGAGACCTTAGAGCACCCTTCCAGTACCTAAAGGGGCCTATAAGAAATATGCAGAAGGACTTTTTACAAAGGCATGTAGTGACAGGACAAAGAGTAACGGCTTTAGGCTGAAAGAGTGTAGATTTAGATTAGATATTAGGAAGAAATTCCTTACTGCAAGGGTGGTGAGACACTGGCACAGGCTGCCAAGAGAAGCTGTGGCTGCTCCATCCCTGGCAACGTTCAAGGCCAGGCTGGACAGGGCTTTGAGCAACCTGGTCTAGTGGAAGGTGTCCCTGCCCATCATCTTTAACCAAACCTAAACCAAATCCCTTCCAACCCAAACCATTCTGTGATTCTGTGAGTCTACAAAAACAAAGACCAGCATGCCAGTGTACTGAGATTACATAAACTATGAGACACTGTATAACTGTGATTTATTATTTAAATTGATACATAACTGTTCTCCAGATCTAAGGTGCACATTTTTCCAATGTTAAGACTGTCTGTTATTTGCACTGAAGACACATACCATTCTGGCAACATAGAAGGGGTTTAGAGCAGACTTAAGTGTACTTAACGACCATGGACTTAAACCTTTGTGCATTGTAATTGTGAACTCCCCCCTCCGTTTGCTCCTTTGTAAGCTGAACACATGTTAATGCAGGACCTACCACCCACCTATGTCTGAGCATGGCCCAAAGCAGTAACTCAGAGAGGTGAAAAATGAGTCAACTCACTTAAGTGAAGTTTAAAAACAAAGAAGAAAAGGTATTAGCAATGTCACTGACAGTCATTTTAGAAATAAATTCCAGACTAATCCTTATGCTTGCCATGGGTGACGGACCACATTAGCAAGGTGGCAAGCAAGGTACAGTTGGCAAGCAAACTAGAGACAGAGCTACGGGGTGAGGAACAAAATTCCATTCTTCCCCAGACCAAAAAATGCCCCTGCAGACAAAACAGGGAGTCCTGTTCTGCACTGCTCAAAGTCTTACCAGTCCTCCAGATGCCAGACACTCCCCCTCCTTGCTAAAACCAAAGAACTCCTTCAGCATGCCCTTGTCAATAGTTGGCAAGACAGTATATTATTGCCTCAAAAATATCTAGTACAAAAAAAACCCAATTACAGTCAGCATATCAAATTGAATATACTAATTAAAAGGATTCAAGGCCAACCAGGAAAAACAAGTGACTAGGAAAGCAGAACACTCCCACCACAAAGTGTGGCTCACCAGGCCAAATCCTACAATGGGAATGGCAGAAGGCAAGGCCTTGGTCAGACCTCTGGACCCAAACACAAGTGCGATCTATTCCACTACATGCATTCATGGTGTTTATCTGTTTCTGGAGCTATGTAAACTGCTGTTTCTAGCACCATCAAAAGATGCTGCAGTGCCATAAAAGGAGAAGCAAGGTGACTTCATGTGAGATACAAAGCTCGGTTCTGAAAAAATAACTCTACCTCAAAAAAGCCACAGATTTATTCCTGGCAATAACAGAAAGACAAATGAAGAATTCAAGCATGGAGAAAGAAAATACGTGAATAATACCTCAACAGGATAACAAGTAACTGGAATGGCCAAAAAACCAAGTTCCTCAGAGGAATGCTCTTAACTATCATGTTTGCTCCTTAAAACAAAAGGAGTAAGTCATTTGTATTAGGCACCTAAAATATTACTTAGAGGAGCAACAAACTTGGTTTTGCTCGGAGAAATATAATGAAAGCACAGCAGTTACAATATTTACTTCTGAGAAGGTTTTGTGTTCCAAGCTAAACAACACTGTCACAGCTAATTCCAGTTCAATCAAGACAGCATGACAGGCTATGTCCACACTGTGCTACTGAGGGCACAAGCCCTCATTTGGTACTTCTCTTCCTCCTGTGACTATGTATGGCCAGAGCAGACACAAAGCAATTGCAATTTCAGTATGTGAAGTTGAAATATAATGGGGTATCAAGAAAAACCCACTCTCAAATGATGGCTGCAGGGTTGACAATTACTGTCCTAACCATACTAACAAATTCTAGTAAAATCCATGTTGTCTGTTTACTTCACATTGATGCCATTTTGTCCACAAATCAAGCTGTGTCACATTGCCAGCCAGTACATTTTCCTGGTGCCTACAACCTTATGCTGCAGTGTTAATCACCTTTAAAATGGAGACCAGCACAGCTTTTCAAATGCAAGCAGCAGATATGGTGCTCACTGACCCAACCTGCAAAGGTCCTCAAAACAATTGCCAAGGATGCAAGCTTGATTCAACTCACTGGAGTCTTCACAATAAAACTCAGGCTTGACAGTTTAGATGTCAACATTCATGCTTATGTTCTCCTGCACTGAAGCATCAACAGAAACAGAAGAAATCTACCCTGACATATATCATTTTGGTGTCAAAAGGAAAAGTTTAGGTTCTGAGACCAGAAGAACCTGTCCAGTAATTTATAGGTGATTCGTCCCACCTCTCCAGTAGCATAGCACTCAGAAACCTATGCCATCCTGGCCATACTCAAAGCATTTCCACTGATTCAACTAGGACATACATTTCAAAGTCGCCTGAGTTTGGCTTAAAGATGTCCTAAGCTCGGCCTAAAGGTGCCATGTAATAGGAAATATTGTATTTCCTTAAAATGTTCTATCAACACTTCACAGTTCATTAGGAATAGCACATGTGCACTCACAGGAATGTATCTGCAAAAGCAGCAGTCATCCTGGATTAGGCTCTTGCCTTCACTCCTCTCATATGGCTCACTTAAAGTACCGTAAGTGGGTCTGGAAGTCCTGTGCAGGTCCTATCAACTAATAAATACTGCTAGAAAATTGTTAATAATAGCAAAAATGTAGTTTCTTAATGTCTTCTGTCTTGGTACGTATTAGATTACAGATTATGAAAATAATCTATACCCTAATGTAGACTAGATTATTCTCTGGCTGCATATCAGCACCCAGAGAAAAGACTTTAATAATAAACATAAGATTCTGTTGATTTGTTGTACTTTGTTGACTAATACTAGGTAGTAACAGTCTCTTCAACCATACCAGAACATGGGCAGGTGGAGGCTGAGGGAAATTGCTGCATTGCCTTAAAGAACACAAAGAGATTTCTTCTGACTTGCACCATATCCACAGCAAACTAAAAATCAATTTTTACTTAATGCTTCCCCAAAGGGCTTATAGACACAACTAAAGCCTTAAAGCAAACGGACATGGAGTATATCTGCTGGCCAACCGAGGGCTGCCTTCCCACTGTAAGAATTAAGGATCACACAGTTTACAGCCCAGCCAACTTGCTTAAGCAGTAAAAGACTGGGAGACAGAGAGCAACAAGCAGTGGCAGTGGTGTATGAAAGAAAGAGGATGTCCTAAGCTGAACCCACAGGCAGAACTCTGGTTCAACACAGATAAAGTCAATCCTGTAAGGCTGGCAGCCACTGCAGTGGGGGGGTCTTTGGAGAACAGAGCAGGCTTATGTCAAAGCAAGGAACCAACACAGAAACAAACAGCAACTGTCCAGAGCTCACCATGTGCCAGCCATGTCAGGCTGCCAGAACACACCGAGCTATGAGAGCACAACATCTGTACAACCTGCTTAAACAGGGGCTGCTCTGATTTGCCTGCAAAATCTCTGGCACAAGACTGGTGGCCACTGCTCCTGTCCTAGGTATTTTCAGCTATAACAGGGAATTAACACTCTTATATACAACCACAAAGATCAACACAGTTGAGTATGTGTGCTCCTCCATCTGAGGCTGCATCCTCTGCCCAAGTGCCAGGAGGGCCAGAGCTGAAAGGTTGGTTCCCATAATGAAAAGTCAGCCAGAGAACCAATGAACTCAACAAGGAGAAGACACCAAACCTGAAAGAAAGAAGCTGTTTGAGGCCCACAGCTGCATCAAGGGTAAGTCTTTGTCTTACAGACAACCAAAGCAACTCACTTAAAAGTGACCATACTACGAATGTATAAAGAAGCTCTTGTGTGAGATCCCATTTTAAAAAGATTATCAGCATTAAATCTAAAACTATTAGGTATATTCAAGCAAGAAGCAGACTAAAAAGTCTCCTTCTCAGTGTCTGCCTCAAAACACAAAGTTTTGTGAGCAGAAACATGACTAAAGCTGTGCATATAGGATCATTCCTTCAAGAGCTATGAAAGAAATCCTAAAAGAGATTTTACCTTAGCAGAGGGCTTTTTGGCTGCTTCCAATATGGCAAGAGCACCGCATCCTCTTTACTGGATATTAGCATTTACTTCCAGCTTGGCTTCAGAAGGGAATGAAAGACAAATCTTAGTTTTCATCAGCTTTACCCAAGACTCAGAATTTATACTGGTTTCTGACAGGGTTTTGATGAAATAAAGTCAGCCACTCAGGAACTACATGCAAAAAGGCAGCAAAGTGAGTTATCAGTTGGCAAGCAGGCAGAAGAGACTAACATCCAAATTACAGGTAATAATAATACTCAGATTACTGGCAAGCAGTCAAAGATGCCCTGCCAGCATATTCTATGGAGAAAGTCAATACTTTAACATCTACAGAGCAAAACTGAGCATCTGATGAGTCCACCGTTTCAGTGCAGTACCAAAGGTCCCTCCCCACCGTGACAAAGTGATGATCACTCACCCAGTGAGACCACTGTAACAGTCTGGCCAAACCTGACAATCAGTTAAGCTGATGTCCATCATGTCAGAGATTAAATTTCTGCTGCTTTGACGCAGCTGGTGAATCACTGCACCACCTGGACATACAAAGAACAGCAGCAGTTTCAGGAAAGGTGACCCAGGACATAAAGATGAGAGGGGCTTTCAAATCATATAGTATCTTTATCTGTAATCAACCCCACATGTATATGTTAAACAGAAGTACATTATGTGAATGAGCACGTAATCTGACAATCTGCATACTCTCTAAGCTTTGATCTAGTACGTTAAATTCAGTGCCCCTCGTACCTGTAGTTTGATACACTACAGATTGAAATCATGCTAATACATAAATTCATGCAATCCAGAGAAATTAAAAGGAGACAATCTTACATGTGACAGAATTATCTTCTTAGTTCTCCAATGCTACAAGAGTATTTGCTATCCTAAATGCAAGACAATGGGTTTTTAAAACGTATCTGTTTATGAGGAGTAAAGGAATTTAAAGACTCACTAAGGTTTTGTAAGGACAGCAGTAGGATTTTAGCTAACAGTAGTTCAACCAGACACAAAGCCAAGTATTTTACTTGCCACCTCCCAATCAATGCCTCTTTTGAGAAGGCACCTTCTGTCCTATTACATACTTCTAAGAACTGAATCACAAATGGGGAGGGGGAATCAGCACAAGGTTCCCTTTTCACTCTTCCCATTCATCCAAAACCCCTTTATTTTTAAATCAGTCGGTATTTGAACAGACACCTCCAAAGATGAAAGGCCAACACACTGACTCAGAAACTAAATGCTGCATGAGGAAAGTATCATACAAAACTGGGCTAAGAAGCTCCTCAACTTTTAAAATTATCATAATCCACAACCTTTAGACTAACCCACTGATGAACCATTACACATCAGTGCCCTTCTTTCCTCTACAGCCTATGGAGCACAAGGCTGTCCACATGAAACCCCTGAGCACAGGCTGCCGGAGGGAGACACCCAGATCCATTTTCTGGCAGGGAAGAGTCATGGGAAACAAGTCTGGAAAATGTAACATTCTTTTTGTCCTTATTTGTCCACACAGCATCATATAAAGTCTTACAGGTACTTCAGAGCGTTTCTGTCCCGATGGGCACATAGACTATAGAAGAGTTGCCATTTATTTTCAGGACACATTGCTATTTACAATAGCTCTACTTAATGCAGGCATCATAGGCTCTGTATCCAAAAAGGGGATTGAACCTTGGGAAGTCAAAAAAGCAAATGATCATTTCCTTGCAAGAGAAATATCTTAGAAAACCCATGAGGGACAGAAAAGGGAAGAAGAGGGATGCAGTATGAAAAACAAAATTTTCCTCAGCTGCCAATAAATGAGCAACAACTCAGACAGCTAATTCCAAGAAGTCAGAAGCTAATCTAAACTGATGATGTGCTAAAAGCAAGCCCCTTCATCAGACACTCCAGCAATGCCAGAAACCCAAGCACAAGACTTCACTAAACCTTTAATCTGTTCTAAAAGGGGCAAATACATGTCTAGGCAAGTATGCCTCATGCATAGTAATCTGGCCTCTGATGTCAATAACAGCAAGCCGCAGGGCCAAAATAGCCCTCATTAACGTCTTCCAAGTGTTGCCTGCAGGAGTTTGCGCATGGGTCAAAAGGCACCTCTCATGCTCCCCACACAAATGATACATAAACTGGGAAGAGGGGAATGTACAAAACAAAAAAAAAAGAAACCCAAACCAAAAGCCATTACCACATCTGGAGGCACAAAAAGCTGTAATGAAGGATCCTGACCTATTCCCCACTGTCCAGCAGCCACAAGGTAAGGTCTTCACTGTGCACAGTGCACCACACACAGTAGGGCTGCTGAGACCACCTCTGAATTTTTACACTCTTGCCATCACGTTCTTCTGCCACTCCTGTTTTTTTCTATTCCCTGGCTAAAACAATCCTGCTGCTAAATAGTTATCACTTTTTCCAAACAGTCTTTAAATGTCTGAAAGCAGTACTTTACAGCTGTGCTTCAGTCTACATCAAAATCACACAGACCTGTTTGCCGTCACAGGATTTCCTACCTTGCATTTCCAATTTTCGCTGGTTTTTCCTTTTCAAATATGAGGGGAGATTGAAGAAAGGGATGCGTAAACATTTTTTCTTCCCCCACTACATTGTATGGGTTAGGCACCATGCCTATAACTTGGTGCAAATAACCCCCAAGCACTGAAATTTAGATACCAAAAGTTTCCCTTTTGTTTGCCTTTCATACTCTCCTCCTTATTCACCACAGTCAAAGTGGACTGCAACCTCAAAGGTCCACTGACATTACACAAAGGCACCAAAACCTCCCAATTTGTTTAGTGCTTACAACACAGCAGTATACTATGTACTTCTCTGTCTGTGGGTACATGCAAACATACACCTAAAACCATGATCTTGTTACCACTGCTTTCACACAGTTATTCTCCATCCTACCCTAGCCTACCTTACAATCAGCAATTACAAGGAAAAAGGTAACGAGGGAGAGGTTTTTTTGCTGTTTGCCCTGCAGCCAACCAAGCCTTACTGCTTCTGGTAAGAAGCAACTAAAGCAGATGTACCATTCAAAACAAAGACTGATTTAATACAAAAGTCCCCGGCCAAAAGGAAGCAAAGAAGGAGAGTACAGCAAACAACATAAACTGATTTATTTTCCTAAGTTTTCCACAGAGGCTTTCACAGCATTTTCATATAAGCAGGAAAGAACGCTGCTAAAATAATGACGTAAGAATTAAACAGACATTAACATAGTGACAGAATAAACAGCACGAAAAATATCCATATGGTTTTAAAAATAATTTGGCTATACTTGCATGCTAGTGAAATGTATGAACCATAATCTTAAAGGACAGGGATTAAAAATAAGCCTGGCTATTCAAAAATTGCAAGAGGATTTTGCTTACTATACGGAACATGCTGTCCACAGACAATGCAAATGACACCCTGCTAGGTATAACTTACGCAGTAGCTGATGGGCTCCTTCTGACTAGGTGGGTGACAAGAGCAAAGCAGGAGCACCATGGAAGCACAGTGCACGGTGGCTGCTGCTAGGACCAGCCCTCAAGGCACAAGTATTGATGCAACACAAATTTGGCACTGTTCATGAGGTGTATGGCACCATGAAAACAGAGGAAGGAAAATAGGCTCAAGACCACCATGCTGTGATGGCCACCCTCTGCACATCCTCCCTGCCCATCCCTGGCAGTGTTCAAGGCCAGGCTGAAAAGGCTTTGAGCCACCTGGTCTAATGGAAGATGTCCCTGCCCGTGCCAGGGTGGTTGGAACTAAATGATCTTTACGGTCCCTTCCAACCCAAACCAGTCTGTGTTCCCATGATTCGCATCAGCTGGTACCAGTGGCACCATGTGCAGGTGTAGGGCCTCTAGTTTTATTCATCCTTATAATATTGGCTCAAGGCAATGACACACACTTGGCTGATGGCATTTGCTTTTTAAATTAGAAGAAAGACATCTTTCACCTCTCCAACAGGCCCCAAAAGTACTCAAGCCACCATGACAACACCTCTGTTTAAAACTACCACCACAAACTTACAACAGGGCCAAGGCGGGAAATCACAAAAAGGCACCAAGCGCTCCCCAAGTCATGGCTGCAGAGCGGGAGGAACAGCCATCCCCCCACGCTGCAGGAGCCCCACTGAGGACAGACCTCCAGAACATGGGAGGGAGAGGACCCCGTCTTAGCCAGCGGATCGCAATCCGAGCTGAAGGCGGCAGCGGGGCCGCCCACTTGAGGCAGCCCGCGGGCACACAGCCGGGGCGGCGGCTTCGGTTTCCCGCCCTCCAACCCGCTCCGCTCCGGCCCGGTCCCTGGCGGCAGTTACCAGTGCCTCCCATAGAGCCAGTTCCCGCCCCAGCTCAGCAGGCAGACCCCGAACGTGGTTTTTTTCCAGTGAGTCCTCAGCGTCGTCAGCACTCTCATCACCGCGGCCATGCCGCCCGGCGCCGGGACACGCCGGCCGCCCCTCAGCAAGGGCCGGCGGGAACCGCCGCGCCGCTGCCCAGCCCCGCGCGGCTCGGCTGGAAACGGCTCCCCCGGCTCCGGCGTTCCGCGCAGAGACGCCGTCGCGGCGCCGCGGGCCTCTGGACCCAGGCTGTGGGGGCTCTTTGGCTAACCTGCTCCCCCCCATGGAGCGCAGGGCTGAGATCTCATCTCGCACCCATGTAAGGGTGCGCCAGCCTTGGGCCCTCAGTGCCCCCAGATGCCACCCTAGCACCCTACCTCGGCTTAAAAAAGAAACAACACACAGATCCCAAGGGTAAGTGTCTTCACGCTCACCTGTGTGCCAGCCATCAGCCAGCCCCACTGTGTGGCTGTCCTCCGGCACATGAGGTGACCTGCAGCCGTGGGTGCTTGTCAGCAGGCCCTGGCCCCCACCAGGAGCAATGGGAGCAGACTTTCTGCATAGCTGAGGACAAAAGTGAATAGGTGTTCTTTTCACACTGATGAGAAATATCCATGGTGTCTCCCCAAAAAAAGCTCCGTAGGCTATATTTCATAAGATTCAGCTAAAGCAGTGTTGGCTAGGGAGTACCTGGGGTTTGCTTTTTAAGCCCCACCAATGGGATGCCTAAAGGCACTAGGGGAGATGTCTCCAACCATGCATGGAAAACAGGCTGTGCTCGCAAGGATGCCATGCAGCCATGAGCAGCGTGAACATCCTGCCAGGGAAAAGTGAAAACAACCGACTGGCAAGACCAGCTCCAGGAATGCTGGATGAAGTGTTCAAAGCCAGGTTGGAGCAACCTGGTCTAGTGGAAGGTGTCCCTGCCCATGACAGGGGGTTGGAACTGGATGAGCTTTAAGGTCCCTTCCAACCCAAACCATTCTGTGAGTCTGCGGTTCTGTGTGACCTGGACTCACTTTGGGACAACCTGGTGGTGGTGGCCTCTTCTACCATTAACACCTGAAAGATGGTGAGCAGCCTCAGAGATTTCACAGCAGTGCTGAGTGGAGGCATGTGTGGCTGGTGGCCAGAGAGACCCTGTCCTATGAGGAAGGAAGAGACATGTCGGGGCCATTCGAAATGAACCACTGGCTAAATAAATGGGGTGAGGAAGCGACACTGCTTTTGTAGACAACTGCCGTTCTCTTGACAGGGCCCTGGATTTGAGGCTTCAGGACAACAAGGAGCCAGTCTGTCAGAGACCAGCAGGTCAGGGTAATGAACATAGCACTGGACAGAAGATTTTTTCTCCAGAATGTTTTTTCCCTCCTGCCAAGTGCAGTTTTCAACATTGACAAAAATGTGAAAGTCAATAAAATGGATTTTTCTGTAAAGAGCTTGCCCAAATCCTTCTACTTAATGGTGTCCAGATGGGATGTGAGTGACAACATAAGGGGGCCACTTGGGGCCAGATTAGGGACTATAGGTATGCAAAAGTCTGTTCTGCGAAAATCGAGTTGATGCAGAAGATGGTCCAGAAGACACTCTGCTGTTAGTGATAAGGAAAGCAGATTTAACCCTGTGGATTAGTTTCCCTATGACGTTTTGGGTTTTCTTTTCCCTTCATTTTATAGAGTAGAAGATTTGAGATTTGTTTTTCTAAGAAAAACATCAAATGATCAGCTCCTGATGCATATTTCAGCCACACCCCGCCCAATAGCCATTGCTTCCCACATAAATATTCCAGGTTCATCTGTCCAGTGTATCTCAGCGAACTGAGTATGGGTGCTTGATGCGCTGCTGAATGTTCCAGGCAATGTGGAGTGATTAAATGTCCTACTGGTTTTTTTGGTATTGTCCTACTTTTTGTGAGGATTCAGGTGGTGTGGTCAACTGCTAACAGCAATGATAGCAACAGATACTAGTACTGCCATCTTTTCCTTAGCTTATGAAAAAGTTATGTGCCAATAAATACTTTTCAAATTCGTAATTCTCATGAGGTGCCATAAATAATTTACAAGCATCTATAACTTCATATTTCACAAATCAACTCGACTGAGTACAGTTGTGTTTATTAATGATGCTTCCAAAACAAGCTTGAATTTTTAAAATAAATCCTCTTTAATATGCCAATACATGTGTGGAGTAGTCAGGAAAATGCTTAAATGTATGAAAGAACTGAATATCACTAAGATGCCTGAATGGAAATGTTCCTGGGTTCCTATGTGTGAAAGCACATCAGGGTTAGTGTAAATGAGAGTTTTTAGCTCACAATTATGTATGTCTTTCAACATCCCTAGCAGAGGGACTTGATCCTGCTCTGAGCAGGGTGGCTGGACTAGATGAGCTCTAGAGGTCCTGCCCCACCTCCACCATTCAGGGACTGTGTGATGTTGTCTGAGAATTTGGGGTGGTGATTTTGAGATGGGGCTTTTTTAAGAGAACTGCTTGTAGAAGGCAGAAACACTGCAGACAACAATAACAGATTGTGGGCTTGTCTCATTGCTTGGCTTTACTTAGAATGCAGCATCCATTCTGAAATCCCTTCTGGCAAACATGTATGTCCTAGTTCCTGGTTGTGGCTGTCTGATCACCCTCAAGGTAGATCACACCTGCCATGCTGCTGCGCACACCAGGTACTTCTCTTTTAGCTGTCCTAGTTTTCTCCATGTCATATCAATAGAAGCTGGTATTAGAGTATGTGTAATGGAAAATGAGAGGATTAAGTGTTGATCTTGAACATCCTCTAGATTATATAGTGTATTAGGTATTATAGGCCAATTAAAATGACTGCTACCTTTTTCAGAAAACTGCTCAGAGGAGGCTGGAATACATGTTTTGTTTTATTCTGATTGCTAGATGGTTTGGGGAGGGGAAAAATAGTCATTCAAAAAGCTTTTCTGCGACTCTAATACTTGACTAGTGATGTGTCACCTAAAATTATCACACAAATTGTGTGTGAAGACAGGTGAGTACCTCATCCCTGTTGCTCAGGTCTAACCCATTTTTGAAGAGCAAAAATATCATTGTGTCTCTACCACCAGTGCCAGGCCTATTACAAGAAGAAGCCTCAGATACATGACTGTGCTTCAGGGATGTACTTGTTTGTAACTTTAGGAAAGCCACATGCTCAACTATCTAATTTCTCTTCTAAGCCAGAGAATATGGGTGAAATAATAGAGAGATTTTTGTCCATTCACTGGCAATAACCTACAATTGACCAGGCCAGAGAATGATTTAGTCTTCTGTCCCACACAATCTGTTCCGAGGTCCTCATCTTAGCTAACTCATCTGGACTGCCGTTTTTCTCTTGTTGCTGTTTCTCTGGCAATGGGATTGAACATAGATAATAATTTTACTGAAGTTACTGGTTTCATCATTTGATATGTAGTTTTGAGTGGGAGCTTCAGAATCAGGAACAGAAGTCCTGTTCACAGTCACCACTTAGTACCAGTGGGGCTTTATTCAAATTCATGGTCTGAAAGCTATTTCTAACCATGTGGTCTATAGGTAAGCCTCATATGGCTGAACTGGATGACCCCATCTGCATCTCCACTAAGTCCTGTATCAGCACTGTACAAGGGCAGAGAAGAGTTTTTGCATGGTGGTAGTGTAAAGGATATATGCCCATGCATGCACATAAGAAACAGACAGTGTAGTTCTATTGTCCTTATAGCGATGAAAAATTGAGACCCCTCTGCCTGCTGGTTATTCCGGCATTTGTGACTCAGCTAAGTATAGGCTGAGGGTATAAAACAGCAGTGCTGTCATTCATACCTCCTGCCATCAAGGTGGTCGTATGTCTTCAGGTGCTTCTGTGCAAGTAAAATGCAGATAGCTGCTTGTATTGCAAAGAGACCAGATTTATTGCTGTGTAGAAGCTGCGTGTTTGTCGCACCAATGTAAGCCTGTGTTCCTGCTAGAGTGAGGCAGGGTTGTTTCTGATTGTAGTCTGCCCCCCCTCTTTCTACACATGATTAATATCAGTGCAAAGCTTTTGTGCAGCTGAGAAAAAACCCAGGCTCTAAATCTCTCGTGTCTGGCCCAGCGAGGGAGGTTATAATTTGCTTTGCTTTAATTCTACAGCACCTGAACACCAAGCATGATTTAAGGTGGGGAAGAGCCCTTTTCCTTAGTGGATGGCAGCAGGCCTGTCTCTTCAGATCAGGCTGTGGGATTGAAGCTCCAGACTTGCAGGCGCATCACCCTCCAGCTTTTCTCTCCCCACAGGCCATGGGCACAGGCTGGCTGCAGACAGAGCTCTTTCTCCATTCCACCCCTGGCCACCATCCTGTGTAAGAGAAGAGAATGTTGCAGCTACTGAAGCTAATCAAAGAAAGTTCCTACCTGTGAGAGCAGAGAAAGTTCATGATGGATTCTCTTGCCCTCATTTCCAGCTCTGTCTAGAGGTGTGAGTCTCTGGGGTAGTCATGTCCGCAGTTAGTGCCTGCTCCAGTGGCCTGGAGAAAGATCTGAATCCCACTGTCAGGGTTTTTGGTTGGGTAGCTCAGAGAAACTCTGCACAAAAATAATGTCTCCCCTTTCTTCCCTTCCATGCTCTTCCATGGCTCTTCTGTACGCAGAACACGACATGTGCTTCACCATCCCTAGAAGGAAATTCAGGACTGCCTAGCATATTTCTGCAGCAAAAAACACCACCTTTACACCCTGCCCGCTCTTCCCACGACTGAGCTATTACATAGAAATATTCCCTGATTCTCAGAGTTTATTAACCTTTTTTTTCCAAGGGAATGAATAGAGATATTCACAGCTTTTGAACAGCCACAGAAACCCATTAAATTGCTCTGTGTCAATCTTGTCAGGAACTTGCTCCTTTAGCACAGACAGGTTTCAAAAGGCTCTGCACTCACTCCCAACCTATTTAGATTCAGTAAATGCAGGTGCCATTGTGGAAGTGTCTAGTGGAAGGTGTCCGTGCCTGTTGCAGGGGGATTGGAACTGGATGATCTTTAAGGTCCCTTCCAACCCAAACCATTCTGTGATTCTGCAGTTAGGGTGAGCAGTCCTGGACCCTGAGTTTTAAATGTAGCAGGGTGACAGACAAAACGACCCTTAAGAAAGTCCTGCTGATGCAGGCTAAGGCCACTCATCTCTGAAGTCATGCTGTTACTATGGCACTGCTACATATTAAGGGACTTTGCATAGCAAATAGTACAATACAGGGAGGGAGAGAGAAAGAGAGAGACCAAATGCATAGCGCAGACATGCTCATGGTATGCGCGTGCCAGTATAAGCAGCATCTATTTGGAAGAGATGTAGCCATCAACCAGCATGCTGGTAATACCTAACCTCTCCTAGGCTTACACCTGCAAGCAGGTATTTTCACTTATGCAGGCAGAATCCAAGTGATTTAAACCATGAGAATCTCCAGTCCAACATTTTGATTCTGGCAGAGATTAATGCTCATTGTTCAATGGACAGAATAAATGTCGTATTCTCTTCATTTATCCCTGTTGTACAGTGGGATGAGACAGTGTAAAAATTTAAGGCTTTTCTTGATTTCTGTCTTTCCAGAAATGTGATGTTGCATACTACTTACCTGTGTTTACATTAAGATATCATCTACCTGAAAATCCAGTTGCTGCTATATGCCGTCCTGGTTACATCCTATAGCCAGATGATCCTATATTCAGAAGAGCTTCTGAAAACTACAGTTACATCTGTAACAATGATTCATTTTTCACTGAGGCAGTGACAGCCTAATCCATGGACCAGATGGAGTGGGGCCTTGGGCAATTGTAATCAAAGAGCAACAGCCATGGTTTGAAGGAAAGAGAGAGTCCCAGTTGGTTTCCTATTAAATGCTTCTATTTTCATTTTGTTTTGACTCAATTGTGTGCATCACCACGGCCCACTGAACACATCTGGCTGACATCTTAGATTGCATACCCAGCACATTACTGTGTTTGCTGAAAGTTTCACTTCTTACAAAGTCAGTGGCAGTGCTCTATGATGGCAACTTGGTTTATCCTTCTAATTACGTGGAGTTGGGGGAGCAACAGAATCAGTCGCAGGCAAAGGCGGGCTGAAAAGATCCATCACTGTAATGATGAACCATTCCCATGCCTCTTCACCAGCAAAATATCTTTTCCTCTGTAGAAGCTAAAAGATTAATTTATCATGGATTTTGGAACACAAAATATGGCCACTTAGGAAGTGTATAATCCTGCTGAGTTACTGTCAATTGGTCTACTTCAATCCCTGCCAAATGTCCCTGCCACATCTAATACTGACAATTGCTCATGAATTGTTACTGGCCATTTCATTTGTCTGTAAAGTAAAGGTCTTGATGTTTTCATGTGCTGATGAATGCATAACTATACTTTGTTGTCTTTTTTTTTTTCTTTCAAAATGGTTAAATTAGAATAAAATCTGATATTCAGCTTTTTCATTGTCTCCCAGCTTCCAGGTATTTCAAAAGTTACCTTTTTACTCCTCCCATGAGAGAAAAGTTGCTGGAGATACAGATCCTGTCATACATATTGCTTCCTTAGGTTTTGCAAGACATTAGAGAGTTCTTCCAAACATGTTTTCTGTATAAACTCTGTGTAAGCATTTTCAGCAAATGTATTTCAATGAGCTCTGTAGCTGGTTTGGGGTTGGTACAGCTTCACGTTGCATTAATCTTCCAGAAAGTTCCCAAGTGATATGGTTTTAAAAATTGCTATGTTATTGTTGTTATTCTTGTGTTACTAATTGACGTTCTAATTATGACGCAGACATTGCTTTTGAATTCCTTGTCATTTCTTTCACTGCATAGAGTGTATTTTCTTTGAATTCATATCACATTGTGATCTGGTGTCAGTTCAAAGGCTGGCTTTGGTTTTTGCACTGGTTAGGCATTCTTTTCACTTAATATGCTGCTGTAAGGATCTATGATAAGATGATGCTGGGGGCAGTGTAAGACTCTGGGACTTAACAAGGCTAGATTAGAACAGTCTTGTATTTTACATTAAATGAAAGCAGTTTGAGCTACAGTTACAAACCTGCTATCCATGCTCTCAAAATGCACAGGCATTATTGACTCCATTTATGTGACATCTTTGCTTGCTATGTTTGCTTGCTTTCCTTTTCGAAGAACAGATGGGAAGAGTAATTTCAGTACTGAATACCATAAGGTACCTGGAGTAAAGTAAATTAAAGAAATACCGTAAGTGCAAGAACAAAGCAGTTAAACCTCTAAGAGGAGAATTACAATTAAGAATTAACAGAGAAGATATCCTTTGCCAAGAGACAGAAACCACTTGGTTCAGACTGAATCTTGCAAAGGATGAACAGGGCTCTACATTACAGATACATGGAGAAACTCAAGTCATAGAAAAAAGAATATTTAAGATGTCAAACATGTAAAACAGTTTATGCACAATGGAACAGGTAACATAAGTTGGGACAATGTCTATTATACGATGAAAGATGCAAGGAGTACTAAGGATTACATTGTTTTACAAAAACATATGAAGACTGACAGAAGGAGTATATAGGATGGGTAAGGAAAACAAGGACAGCACAGCTTGCTTAGGTGAAAATTATATAGCAAAAATGTACAACATAGCAGCCAAAGATGAAATTGTGTAAGTGGAAGTAAATAGGACATTTATTTTTTAACTGTTTCACAGAAGCAAATGTGTTGCCAGAAATACTCTTAGAAGACGCTTGTAGGAGAGTCAGACACAGCAGGAAGTAAATATAGAAACCAGAATGGACAGTGACAAGCTTAATAAGCACTAAGAAGTATGTTAACAACACTGGAAAATATATTGGAAACTGGGAAATATATTGGAAAAGGCATAATTTATAAAACTGACCCAGGAAAGATCTCAACTGAATACAGAGCAGACCTGGAAAAGTCTCTCTCCTTTAGCCTCATGCTACTACCTCCTCTCTGCAATTACTGTCTTTAGGAAAATTACCCTTAAATTAGAGACAAAGGGGGGACGTTAGTAGGATCATTGGACGGAGGATGTTACAACAGGTACTGTCACATTCCTCTTTGTAAGAACAAAACACAGTATCTTCTAGTGCCAGACCTGCTAGGACAAAGCTAGGCAAACAATGTGGAAAGTTCTAGGCAATGCAAATAATGTATGAATAAATGACATTAACTGAAAAAGTCAAATGAGTAGATTGTGGGTAAGATGATACAGGAGGGCCTGTCCACATGGACAAGGAAAATATATAAATTCATTGGGAAGGTCGGTAACACAGAGGCATTTGCCCCTTATCTAGCTGCTTGCAGCAACCACCTGGAGCACTGCTGTGCAGTGATGTTTAATGGATGTGCAATGTCAATATTAATACAGTCTGAGAAACTGAAGGAGTTCATTAGGGGACTCTGTTACAGTGGTTCACAGCACAAGAGGTAAGTTATGCACTTATTTCTCTAAAGATGCTGTTAGTGGTGCTGCAAAGCTATGCAGAAAGCTGAGAAACAATGACTTCTGTGCCAGTGAAATGTAATATTGGCGTGTTTTGGTAAATAAAGAGATTTTGGATTTAACTTAGAGAAAAGAGTGCTTGCTGAAATGGGCCATGTTACACTCAGTCAAGCCAGTTCCTCATAGAAATTACTGTTTGCAGTTACATGCACAGCTGGCAGGCATCTGGGGGACCCAGACCCACTCACAGATGCCTGTGTGCAAATGCAATAGGTGCAGCTTAGAATTAGATTTGGTGGGTAATGATATGACTTAAAGAAACAACCAACTGAATATCCATATTTTTGTCCAACCTTGAACAAATGACAGACTATGATTGCCAGAGCTATATCTGAGAGACTATAGAGAAAATAATGTTATTAGCAGAATTACTATTCAAAATTATGTAGAAACTCTCATTAGTTAGGATCAAAACAGTTGTGTGAAAGTCCTTTAGGGACTGAAAAATCTAAGCAAAGATCTGGGAAAATATTCCTCAGACCATTAAAGACACTGAGGAAGCGGATAAAACTCACCATATATACTGAAAATGCAAGCAATTTAGATGGTCCATTTGGATGAAGTAGGGCAAGCTGCAGACCTGTGTATGCGCTCTGTGTGTGTATAGCAGTTGCCATTGCTTTATTGAAACAGTAGGACATAAGCAGTTCTGTATTCACCAGAGATTGTCACCTCCAGCACATGATTAGTTATGTGATCATCTCCAAATCCAAGAAGGGAGGGAGGAAGGGAGCAATGAGTCTGTTGTTTCTTCTGGAAGGGGTGGGCAGCCTCAACATCTGCAGGTTCATCACTATGCAACTGCTTTGTCCCAAGCCAGTACCACAGATCCAGGCAGCAGCAGGAGATTCCTTCCACTAACGCTTATGCTGAAATATCACTAAGCATCAATTTAGAAAGGAAGATGTGATCTTAAGACTATGACTTTGATGGTCAAGCACCCCTGTCACTGCTGTGCTGTCAGGCTTTTGTTGCTGTTACACATGGGCCATGGGAGCTGGACAAGATGTAAGGCAGAGCTCTTGAAAGCCAGGCACAGTCTGATCTCTTGGACTTCTCAAAACCTCACATGACCCAGTGTATTTACAGGAATCCTGTTAATATGTTGGGCTGTCTCCAGTGTGGGTGCTGAGTCTCAGTCTGGGCTGTGGGGAACCACATCTGCTTGCCTGCTTTCCTGGGCAAGGCTTTGTTCCACAGCCTCACAGGCAGGTGAAATAGCCTGGACCAAGTATCAGTTACCAGGTATTTCACCATAATGAAATGTGCATCCTGCTAATTTGGGAATAATTGTATCTCAGGTTAGTAGCCATTGATATCTTCCTTCAGCAAGTTTATTTACTCTATGACACAGTTACTGTGTCTTAAACAGAAATCACCCTCCAAGGTATCATTTAATTATCCTCTCTTCATTCTGCAAATCTGTTTTATATTACCAATAATCTTATTACTACAACTGCGACATTCATTAAGCAAACAGAGAACACTAAAAATACAAACACTAATAGCAATCAAATTAAGTTTGAATCTCAGTGAGTGATGGATACTTCTGGAGCAGGTTGTTCTGATAGATTTTTGCCCATTATTTTCTGATAAAGGTTTAAATAGCTCAAGAAAATTCTATTTCAATTACAGGACATTTTATGTGACCTGGTTACCACAAAATGGCACAGTCAAGATAAGAAATGGTCACAGATCCCTTCCCATGTGAGCAGGGAGACCACTCAGCAGAGACACCGTTGCTGAATTTCCATGGCAAACACCAGTCCCTGCACAGGCCAGCCCTGCTGAAGACACAGTGAAGCTGAACTCTGTGACAGTGATCCGACATCTCTTGGGTATGTCACATGCTTCTAGGTGACATACTGGATGGTCCTGCATCAGACGAGGAAGCCATCACCTTCTTCTTGACACATAGCATCTCCTGATGTTGCATTGAACAAAACAAAAACTCAGAGTGAGTTCTGAGCCCTCAGAATTTAAAAGGTTTGGGACATGATCCTCAGCTTGTGGAAGTAAATGGAAATGCATTCACGACGAGCAGACGGCAAGATTTTCCAAGCTGTTGATGCCTACCGGCCTTGCCAGGTTATATTTAGCTGTGTTACACCTGCACAGAGCCGCTTGAACATGTATCAAAACAATTCCCCTCTCTAGGTTTGCTTCATACTGTGTAGTCCAACAACAGATCATTGTTTTTCTCACTGGTAAAATAACTGCTGACAAATGTAAGGTTTTTTGGTTTGTTTTTTTCTTGTCCAGCTGCAAATGCATGAAAATTTATTTGGAACATTTTATGGGTACATTGCACACCTGATGGAAACATTTATGACTGCTTCCTCTCTGGGTACCTCAAAAACATCCTCATCCAACTTCATTATTTTTATCAACTCTACTCATACTTGATGTTCATTCTGGCCTGGAGTTTTTTTTCCTGAGTATCTCCAACACCCTCACACTGCTTAATGGGGGCTCCCCAGGAAGCAGAATTGTAGGAGACCCCTTTCTAGCCAACCCTCCTCGGGGCTGCAGGAGAAAGCAGGGGCAGCTCTCAGTGTGGTTCGCAGTTTGGAAATGCACTGTGAGAAACTGGAATCAGTAGTGTGATTCCTCTTGGCTATTCTGTTGGTTGGACGGAAGCTAAAACAGCAGACCTTGGGAACTGAATTTGCCCTCAACCTCCTCTGATCTCTGGAAGCAAAAGGTGTTTTCTGAGCTGGCAGGAGCGAATGTGACAGCAAAGGAGAAATGAGAGAGAAAAGCGAATGAAGGGCTCTGCACAGAGGTGACACCCTTGAGGGCAGAACTGGATAGTTGGGCCTTTGGCCTTGACCTCGCTATTTGTGGCTGGACACAGGCAGCAGGGAGGCAGTAAAAGGTTTTTTATTTAAGGTGCTGACGCTTCAGGACAAAATGAGAAAGAGAGGTGCTAAAAGAAAACCACATTGCTTTTCATTCCTCTGTCCTCTTGCTTCCTCCTTAAATTTTATGGGATGAACTCACTCAATTTAAGTACTTGTCAGCGAAGGTCTGATGGGACAATCAGGAGCCATCCACAGTGCCTTTGGGAACACTTCCCAGAGGCCAAGCACTGACAGCCACCCTGGCACTGCCTGGGGGTATTGCACAGTTCCCCTCTGTCTTCTCTTTACCCAGGATCCAGGTGCACGACCCCTGTTTGCGAGTCCTGCAAGCCCTTGTGCCACAGGAGCACACTCAGTGTTCAACAACAGATGAGCATGTTACTAACAAATGTGTGACTTGGACCTAGCTCTGCAGAGAAGTTGCAAGGATGGTGAAAATTATTTGGGCAAAATGGCAGAAAGGTACTGCTTAGTACACACTGGGACTATGCTTCAGCATTTGCAGCAGCACTTCCTTAGTTGTCTTCGCAATAAGCGCTTGCAGATGTTGACCTCCATCCCTGCCGACTGGTGGGCAAAGCAAGGCAGGCGGGGGGGTTGCAAGGTTTCCTGCAAGGCCATTCAGGCTGCTGCTATTGAAGAAGAGAGAAAAGCCTGGCTGACTGCTCATCCTGAGACGAAGCTTCCCTCAGGGCCATCTTCCTGTGCCTGTAGATGTTCCAATTTGTCAGGTTTAGCTTGGGAGCATTCAGATCCTGCCTCAGACAGCGTGGATCTCCACTCTGACTATGAGTGTTTCCATATCATCTTCCCTGGTAGGCTTCTCTTTGGGGCTCAGACCCAGAATGAAGATCTCAACAACTGCAAGAGCCTCCTGGCCGAAAGAAAGAACCAACATGATGCACCTTTGGCACGAACAGCAATGACAGCTGTGATGGGGAAAGGTGTCACCCAGGACACAGAGCTGCTGCTGCTGCCACCTGCGACCACTGGCTTGGCCTCCCGGGAAGCTATGCATCTTCACAGGAAAAGCTGAACTCTGAACATAGTATTTTTAGCCTGGTTTCCTAAGGAAATGAATGTTCTGTCACTTCATGTCTGCCCATCTGTCCCCATCAACCTTTGAATCCCCTGGCTACTTGCAAATGGGTTTGACAGAGCATTAGAAGTCTCAAAAATACTTAGATTTCTAATTGTGAAAATCAGGAGCTGGGAAGAGATGAAAAGTGTGAGGTAATGCATGAATCTCCATATGATAGAAGGGAAGGGAGGGAGGACTCAGCAGTCACCTGTTCTGTTTGAAAGCTCCTTATAATCCTCAGCACGTGGTATATTTTGCTGCAAACATGGTGGGTAGAGAGCTCCTAAAGGGAATAAGGTATGTTGAATGAAGCAGAAACTGCAGCGTGTCAGACAGACACCCCAAGTATGAAACTGAAAAGCTGAGGTTTTTTTCAGTGCACGGAGCAACTTATTTCAGTCTCAGCCTCCTTTTCTCTGACAGGTTTGCAGGAAGACTATAACAAAACATAGCCAAAAAGAAGGAAATACACCTTGCTGTGAAGATGGATATTTGGTTTTGTTCCATGTTTTACCTACCAGTTGGGGGTGTGCGTGTGTCTGCATGTGTACATGCTGTGTGTGCTCACTTGGAGTTTATTTAGCTCTCAGAAGGCATTAAAGTACTAAGCAGCTTTCTGTGCAGGGTTGTTTCGAATATATATGGCCAACTCCAAGTGCCAACTGTGGCTATGAAGACTTCACCTGTGCATTTTATTCCCTGCTCTCACCCTTTGCCTGCTTCTGCTTTTCCAAATCACATGCTCCTTATGGCAGGGTTTATTTCTCCCTTTATGTTCTTGGCACGCATTGTGAGCATTGCTGTGAACAGTTAGCATAAGCCAAAGCAAGATCTGTAGTGCTTCTGGTTCTCTGTTCAATACCTCCCAAAATACTCACCATCACCTTTGACTGAAAGGGTTGTCTCTGGGGAGCTGAGCAGGGAGGAGATGATTTCCCAAAGCTTAGACTCTGTGACCTCTCTCCAGCTGTATCTACTGGTAGTACAGTTCTCAGGCCACTGGGCCTGCCCTTGGGCCACCAGCTCATTTCCTGGTAAAGAGCTGAGCTCCATCAGAGGGCTTTGCTATCACAGCCAACACAGGCTTCATTCTCAGCAGCCAGCTCCAGGTGAGGTCCTCGCTGTGGGTGACAGCCACTTTGAATTTCAGAACTGAGAAGACCAAGGGTTTATCTGAGGATTGGTAGAAATCACAGGGAATTAAGCAGTCAAAGGGAAAGCTCATTTTCTCAGAAAGAATTCATTCACGGACAACCTTTGCAAGTGAATGGCAAATGCAGGATAGCAGAGAGAGGGTGGTCGAGGTGCACTGGAGCAAGCATGGGCCCTGCATGCTAAGCTTTGGGGTGGCAGCAGCCTTGTATGCTTCTGGCTGGTGGCAGGCTGGCTGCTTTGGCACGGGTTAGCAGTCTGATAAAGTCATAGCTGAGCTGGCATAGTTCTTCCACTTCTGTCTGATGTAAATGAACAAGAGCACTTTCCCCCTGAGCAGGGAGGCAGCAAAAATTTTAGTAAATGCAGCTTGTGAGGTGGTCTGCTTTTGGTCTCTGCAGGAAAAGAGCTCAGCCGTGACTCTTTAGAGGGCCCCTGGGGAAGAGCCTGATAATGTAATGGAATAATGAGTGTCGAGCTATGAAAGCATTTCATTACCAGCATCCTCACCCCATGCAGCACCAGTCTGCTGCAGTTATGTGCTTTTGACAAGAAAGGTCACCGTGAGATTATCCTGCCTCTGAAACAGAGTGGTTGCATTTCAGTGCGAGGGTCTTTGCTCTTCTGCATGCAGAAAGCATTAGCAGATACCCAAAGCAAAGAGAAAACTGCTCTTTGGGGTGCTACTCAGGGGCAGAAGAAATTTCACTGCTCTTAAGAACAGGAATTGTTGCTTCTGTGTTCAACCTGCTGAGGCACAGAGGAAGCCGATGGGTATCTTTCTCTCTCCTAAACCTAATTCTTAAAATACTTCCAGTTCTGCGCTTTGTCCTTCGTCCTTCACCTGAGGAAGGGGATGCTGAGAGGTGTCCAGCCCCGCTCCTGACACAAGCAGACACAGCCGCTTAAAACACACAACATGATTTTTTTTATTTGTTTAATCAGTTTACATTCCACAACCGACAGTTTACTTATTTATTCTTTAATTTTCCATGAACAAGTTGGTTAGTTAGCTACCAGACAAGATTTTAATTGATGGAAATACAGTCTTCTGTGCCAATCTGGATAAAACCAAAACCAAACCAAATCAAAACAAAAGGAAAACTGTAAGATGTAGCCAGTTTTTTTGGCAAAGTCCTGTGATGCTTTCTGTGACTTTTGTCTGTTCAAAGTTACAGGGGTTTGCTCACTTTCCCTGTTGTTTCCCTGATCTCAACCCCACCACTAAAATGATCCTTCAGGGCAACAGTCCTGCAAACACCGATGCCCGTGCACAAACACACGTGTATCTGCAGATTAGCACCTTAAAGTAACAGAACAAGAAGTTAGGGGTTGTTTCATGTTTAAACAACTTCTGTTCACCTCTTCTCAAACAGATTACAGGAAGAAATGGAAAAGTACAATACACTTGATAAGATGCTGCATTACTTGTGAAATCAGCCACTACACTCACATCTTACCAGAGCGACCTATCACAATAGTCAGTTGTTGCTGTGTTGTTAGCACCGATGGCCACAGGAGCCACTTTGCCTCTTGTAGCAGCACAGGAGTCCAAACCTCACAGGACAAGCTACTCTTGAATACTTGTGACAACTGGATGTTTCTACCCAAAACTCATTAAACTGTGCACAGATTGGCTAAAAAGTGCTCCACTTGGTTGAGAGGCTGCATACACAGTTCAAATATCCTTGACAATGCTCGAAACGTAATGAGAAATAGCCACATTTTTGGATTTTTAAAATATGTTGAAGTTTAATATATTTTAATGTCATTCCCAATCTAGCAAAGCAATTAGGCGTGTGCCTAGCTTGAAGCCTGACAATAGCATCATTAATGGAACATTTGTGCTTCAAATTAAGCACATGCTTCGTGGGATCAAAGCTCTGTAGCCATGCTCTGATAAAGTCAGGATCCTGAGTGTCCTAATCCTGGCTTTCACCTTTATAGCCACTGCAGATTTGGATAAACCAGTTACAGTCTGGGTTTTCAAGAGTGCTGAAAACAGAAGGCTCCACCTGCAACTAGCAAAACTTCCAAGGGGGCATCAAACCACTGAACATCAGGTCTTTTCTCAGGTTTTTGGCTTTCCATCACTAAAATGGCTATAATAACTACCTGCTGCAGACAGGTCTGATGGGACTCATACTTGTAACATTTTCTGAAGAGAAAACATGCCAAATAAATGCATCGTATCAATGCATTTTTCTGAGTATGCCTGAGTATTGTGGCATTCTAGGTCTTTTCTAATCCAGCTTTGTTATGTGTGTGCTGCACTTAGAGGAAACATAAACATCTGGCCTAGATGGATTCATATGATAAATGTCTTCTACCAGTCATATTATTTTACTTGGGAATGTCCTAGAAAAGTGCTTACATGCTTCAATTCGCAAGCATTTAAGTAAATTATTAACCGGAGCCTCCCAAACTGTAAATTAGAGACAGTGGTGATTTCAGCTTTTGTCATCACCAAAGGATGGTTATGGGAATTGCTTCATTTATTCTGAACAAAAAGATGCTTTTCCTTAAGGAACAAAAGGACCAATGTGGGAACCAAGGAAGGGGAACCCTCCTAAACTTTTTGGCTCGTGTGGTAGCTCATGGCTAGAATGAATATCACTTGGGGCAGAAGAAATCCTAAAGAGCAAATACCTGCATGAGATGTAGTTGCTGTGGATGGGGGAGCGTCCAGTGAGTCTGATTTTTCGCTGACCCTTGTGCAAACCGCTGATGCCTTCACATAGGCTTGTTTTGCCATGCCTACACCTATTTGCCATAGGAGTGTGCGATGGCATAAGTGTGAGTCAGTGAGAAGTCAGATCTAGACTCTGAACTGACCGAGCAGGTCATGAAGCATGGTGGAAGCTTGCAAGGCAAGGTGACGGTTTAGCTCTCTGATGTGAGTTGGCCACGTGAGCTCCACCCATCTTCCTGCCTATCCCCTAGGATCCCTCCGGTGCCAGGCATTGCTGCTGTCCTATGGGAGGCTCCCTGCTGCAGGTCACAGGAGTAGCTATGGCTTTCATTAGGAGGTGAGACCTTTTTTTAAGAGAAAGTGTAGAATTATCCTAGAAGATAATCCAAGAGCAGCATGGGGATGAGAGGCCAGGCAGGCCCCCCTTGGCAAGCTACACCCTTGGCAAAGTCAGTCCAGCTGGGAGGAGAGTGTATGATGGACACACAGGACTGTTGTAAAGAATGGGAAAGAAAGATAAACTGGGACAGAGCCACCCTTTAGAGCCTCTTCCCATTTGATGTTGAACATTATCACCTTTTAAAAAGAGGTTTCCTTTGGCAGTAAAACTCTGAAAAGTCTCTGCAAGAGCCTCATAGGACACAGTGAGTTGACAGCTAAAAGAGCAACCTTTGAGAGTCCTACATTCCAGGACCCTCAGCACCCCTCTCACAGAGAGGGAGGGCAGGAGGGCAGTGATGAGAATTTAGGACATTTCTGACAAGCCTTGCAGAAAATGGAGCTGCATCCTTAAATTTGGTTTATCCTCAAGCTACTCTTCATTTCCAGAGTTCACTCTTAAAGCCTTTATTTCTTTTTCACAGACATTTCAAATAACAAAGCAGTCACATATGCAAGAGTTGGTATGGAATAGGATTTAGAGAAATGTGTCTTTACAGGAAGCATTGGTATATTCTCACACAGAGGGAGGAAAAGGAAGAAAGGGAGATACATCTGACTCCTCAAAAAAGGTAAAGCGAGAGCAGGAGAAAAATTTCAGGATGAAACAGTACAGTTTGGTCAAGGTGGTACCATGCTGGAAAATAACGTGATCCCTGGAACTCAGCTTGATCTTCCACTTTCTAGCTAAAGTCTTTCCCTAAGTACTGATACACAGTGTTGAATCCTTTCTTTACAGATCCCTGCAAGGCAGCTGAAGCCCCTCTTGTCATAACCCTAATAATATTTTTTTAAAATCAATTTGTTCTGAGAGATGGGTGAAGATCATCAACTCACTGGCTTAAATTTAGCTGTAGAAATAAGTAGTGGTGACCATATGTTGTCACAACAGCCAAAGTTCACTTAGCCCTTGAGTTTCCAGAAATCAGTTTAATTCTCCCACTCCTGACTGTGTTTCTTTTATTCAGGTGAAATATGGAAATACACAAGATCTCCAAAGTTCTTATACTGGATTGAATTGTTGGTCTCTTCAGACAGACTCAATATGCAGTTCCAAATTTTGGCTCTGAGAGACTCTCACCATAAGATGGAGATGTATGTTCAGCCTTGTCAGAGCAGCTTTCTGAGTACAGTCACAGCTTGTTTGCTTGTTGAGTCCTCAGTTTAGTGTTTATGAGGAAAACTATAATCCCAACAATAAGGGATGAAATTGCAATCACTTTCAACTCCATGCAAGCTGCTTGTAAAGCAGTTATCACCAATGAAAGAAAATATGAAACTACCCAAACTGTACCTTGGAGGAGAATTTTTTGATTATCACAACCAGCTAGATCACTTTTTACAGGCAAGTTTGGGGATGGAGCAGGAAAGTAACCTTTGAACAGCTCAGCCATTCAAATGTTTAGGATGTAAATTCACTCTTTGAACTGCTTCAGTAATGCCCAAGACTGGCAGAGAAAGCTGAAGCAGTCAGACCACAGATCTCTGACCTCCATCACTAGGACCACCACAAGGAATTCACCTTAAATGCAGTTTCCAGGGGTCAGGGCAAACACTGTCCTTTGCAGTCATTTTGCAATTTGGGAGGGGAAGGCTGCCATGAACATCTCCTTTTGTTCCAACAGTGAACAATGAATACCTGTGTTTTGCATGATGAGCCAGGCCATGTGTCTGAAGCACAGGGCCATGGCTAATCCCCATATGGATGTTCTTCTGCACTAGGTCCCTGATTCATCTCACCAGGCTTTAAGATCTTTTAAGATCTTGGGAACACCCAAGATAGGTGAGTGGTCACTCTATGGAGTGAGAAGGAGCTCCTAAAGCTTAGATGTCAGTTTTACTGGTTTACCATCTAGAAGCAGCTGTCTTTTTTTCATTACCTGTGCAAGAAATGAAAAGAGATGAGCTTGTTAACAAAGAGCTCAGTTAAGTGCTTAAGGTTAACGGGGACGAATACAGGTCAGAAAATCCAGGCCTTTGTGTAGCTTGACTTCATCCACAAAGGTACTCCTCACAAACATACACCTGGTGCAGAAGAACAGCATCCATACAAAGGGTCTTTTAATAAAGGGTGAGTCTACTGAAAGAGCTAATGTGGAACAGGAATTCTGCTGTTGCTTTTCTCAGTCCATTTCTTTTTCTTAAAAAAGCCCTTGAGATTAAATCTCGCATATCCACGACTGGATGTGTGTGTTTGGATATGTGTGCTGCTGCCTTTCTGCGTGGGGCACAGAATGAGGATTTTCCTGGGAAACAGAACTTTTTCATTTGTTTTGATTGAAATCTGAGATGCATAAGGATTGTGAAAAAGAAACAGTCCTTTGCCTGAAATTCTGTACATCAACCTCGCCTTATCTCAGGCAATCATGAAGCTATAGACATTGTTCATAAATTTACAAATATATATACATATATACACATATATACATGTATATGTGTGTCAGCCTAGGGGCTAGTTTTACCACTGCATTATTCCAGCCACACACAAGTGTAATGGTTGGTTTTTACAAAACCAGATTGGTATAAAGTTGGAGTGACGTAGCAGTGACTGTTCCTGTGTCTATGCAAAAGATCAAAAATGGGCTAACATACAAGTACAGCCCCCTTACCTAATTCCCCTCATCACATATACTCATAAATAGGATCCAGTCTTACAGTTGTTAATGAAGCAAATTTCCCATTGATTCCAATGATCTGTAATCAAAGGGAATTTTACTTGAGAACGAACTGAAAGTTGAAGCCCATTTTAGGTACAGCTTACAGCTTTGAAAGTTGCAAAGTCTGTCCTACTAGGCCTCAAAATGCTTTAAAAAAATCCAAGGTAGTACAGAAAAATATCTTCAAAAGTCCCCAAATATGCTTTTCTGTGTAAAGTGGGGAAATTTTGTCCTGCAAAAGATCAAATAGCAAATAAATAAATGTAAACACTCTAAGTGATGGAAATCGCCAAATAAAAATAGCAAAAGTTTGAGGTCTGTGACTGTTGTTGGTGCCCAGGAGTTATAAATAATTCAGTATGCTCTAACTGAATAGTCAAAGGCTGAACTTTCATTGTTCTGATTACTTGAACCTTTCCCTTAACATCTATATTGTTAATGAATAGCCTTTCTTAAAAAATACAGCCTTATGCCCAACAGTCAGATGAAAACTGTTCTTGAGATAAAAGGTCACAAAAGCTTAAGCAAATTAGAAGCATATATGTTTGGGGTTTTTAAATATGTAGGTACCAAAGGCATATAGCATTTTACTCTTATTCACTATCTAAGAAAGAACTGGATGCTGAGGCTCTTTTGTGGCGCTGGCCCCAGGGGATTGAGCCATACCTGATTCATGCTCCTTGGAGTCTAACATCACTTTGAAACTGGGGCAAAACCCGCGGGTGACACAGCTTTTTGAAGGCTTGACTCTTCATCTCATCCACAGCAGAATCACTGTTACTGTTTGCATATTTCTGACCAGCTGGCAAAATAACAAGGCCTCTTGAAGGAAGTGCCTTTACAGAGATATTCCCATGCCATGCTGCCACAGGTAGGGCTCAGAGCCACGGGATGTGGAGCTCCCTGCTGTGCTGAGCAGCATTAACTGCGGTTTTCATGCTGCTGGCAGCCCACACCAGCCCTCTGCAGAGGACAGACTCAGATGGTGTCCTGCTAGGGTGCTGCCTCTCACCACAGCGGGATTTGTACACCAGGGGATCATGAACATTTCTGATTTGGAAGTGATATGGTGCAATTTGTTCTTCTGTAGCTGAGGCCATCTGTGTTAGAGAAGCACCTTGCAACAGCAGGTTGCAAGAATCCATCTTGTGAATACTAAGGCTGGCCTGACGGGACTTCATTTTCCCTCAGCCTTACTCAGAAAGTGACACCTGTACGTATTCATACGAGTGGTTAGTACCAGGGTCTGTGGCACTACAAGGTAGGAAGGACTTTGGGGCACAACTGAAGGCAGGTAGGACTTGTGGACACAACTGCATTTTTGGAGGTAGGATGGCTAGCTCAACGATTGACTGGATCAGAAGTAGCTCTGTAGAAACCCTACACTGAAGAGCACTGATGGTCAGCTCTGGAGTCTTGCTGCAGTGTTTCAGGGTGTTTCTGCCCTGAGCTGTTGACTGCCTCCCTTTCTGGGGGATGTATCTGCCCAAAGGCAAAATGGGCAGAAAGAAACACGTATTTGTGTCATCTCAGCTGCTTCCTTTCCCCTGCATCTCTGGGATCAGAACAATACTGGCAACTCTTTCTTACATATCCAAATACATTTTGATGGTGAATACCCAAATGGTCCCAGTTGTACTGTGCTTCCCCATGCCTCTTCAGCAGATAGTTTCCATGTGTTCTGCATGCACAACCTAGCACAGACACAGATGGCATCTGAATTGCACTCTAACTCCTGAGTTAATTATACAAGAATAGAAAACAAACTATTATGCTGCATTTTGTCATGTATTTCCTCTCTGTATAGTACACATATTTACAGGTTACTAGCACCCACATCATGGGATGTGCATGTGTGTGTGTCTAGGGAAGGAGGGGAGCGAGAGTGTCCATGTATATACACCCTATGCAAGAAAACATTTGAAGTCGTTTTCTGCCACTCTGCAGGAGGGTTAATCAGTGAAGGAAAATATAAAAGTGCAGTCCTAGGATGGTCTGACAATTCTGCTGCTGATGCTGTGGGCGACATTGGATCGTCCTCACATAATTCTACCAATTCTCATCAATTCTGACCTATAGCAACTGCTGTTAGGTTTCCTTTTCTTTCCTTCCCTCACCTTCCCTGGAGATAATCTATCTAAGCCTCTGTTATTTTCATTGCAAATCTTCCCTGAGCAAGGAAGGATGACAGATCTGTGATTCTGAAGTGCTTTACTAGAGGTGACCACCATTTCATTTCCCTCTTGTGGCCTATATTGAGGCAATCGTCTCGGCTTTCTCCAAGTTAAATCCTAAACACGTGTAAGGCATACTGTAGTTAAATTGACAGCATTGAACCCAGGCTCCAGAAGGAAAGGTAGTATCTGATGACTATTTAAAGCCAAAGATTAGATATTGTGTGTAAGCACGCATTTAATTCCCAGTGTTAACCAAGACAGCACTAAAACATTTTCTAAGGCACCTGATCCAAAACTCACTGGAGCCAAGGGGAAGCTTTCTAATGGACTTCAACAGACTATGGAACAGATGCATTATATTTCTGGCTATAACTCGAAACAGAAGGGCTATAAGTTTTGAGCTAAGCCCTGTCTTTATGAGTTTTCAGTTTAGACTGTCATAATCAAGACTGTATAGATCTGGCCTGGAGTTTGTGATCAAACTTTAGGTGTTTTTGAAACTGAGTTCTTGGCTTTGGAAATTCATCCATCAGTAATCTTTATATGCTGTTTGTGCTTCACGTACGCTCTTTACTCTTTGTCTCAGTGGCGCCTGGCAATCATTCAGAGCTGTCTCAGTTTTTCACCTTGAGTCTTCCCTTGCTGGCTGGCTGAGCACAGCAGTATGGGCCATGAAAGAGCACAAAACCTGGGGGCAATGAAATGCAGTGTTGTTTTGTGTGAATGTGCCTGAGCACTCCTACAGCCCTTCTAGGCTTATGTAGATACACACAGAAGAAAGAGCCCAAATAATGTATGTCTTTATTTAAGCTATACTTGGTAACATATTATTTCCTCTCCATTTCACTGCTGTCAGTTAGCTTGGCACTCAAGAATTAAGGACAGATTACAGTGATTTTCTTCTGAGCTCTGTTTATCAGTGGGCTCCAGGGATGAGCCTGATTTGGTGATGCTGCATAGTGGGTAAATGGACAGCCATGGAGACACAGTCTTCCAGAAACGCTTAGGAATCTGAGATACCCCCTGCATATCAATCTTCTCTCTCACCAGTGCTGTTTTGTTCACCATACAATGAACTGCACAGCTAACATGCCATAGTTAAAAGTGGTCCCAAATGACTCGCATCTACAGGAAAGCAGAATACCTGAACTCTCACAATTTTCTCCTTAGATGATGAGCACCTCTGTTTAGAGGACTCTGAGGCTTTTTTTGTGTTCGGTTTGTGAGGGTTTTTTGGTTGGTTGGGTTTTTTCTTTCATTTGTTACTGCAGCTGAGATAACATTTAAAACAGTAATTGCAATTTTTCAGAAGCAACATTTCAGAGAAATTGCTCTGGTCACTGGTGGTTTGTGATCCACTTGTGACTGCCCCTGGGATAGAATGAAAGTTAAAAAAAGCCCAACTAGAAATATAACTGCAGCGGCTCTACTATTTAGATCAGGGTAGATCAGTTGTGTGTTTGCAGAGAGGGAGAAGAGAGAGATGATATATACAGGCGGCCAGTATGAGTCAGAAATTTTAACACGCAAACAGCTTTAGCTTGGAGAAGAGAGTGTCCTATACAGTACATGAGATTCAGAGCACATGTACTTCTGTCATGTAGCCCTGTCACATATACAGTGCTCCCAGCAGAGATGGACAGCAAACCCCCTGCAGCTAACTCGCTGCGGTCACAGGACAACTTCACTGAACAATAACTGAATCCCCATATGCAAAATCTCAGCCTACACATAACAATGGGTTGAGCCAATTCATCCTGTGTCCCTGGGACTGGTATTTTATGACATCTGTGTTCTTTGCAGTCAAGCTCCTCTGTGGTCTCTGGAGCATAGAGGTATGTTGTCCCAGCAGTGAAACATGAAAGGCCACGGAAGGGAAAGAGCCTTACGCCTACGGACCTTGCATTCCCACCTCACAGCAAGGAAGACCAAACATGCACTGGTATATCAGGCTAGGACAAGAATGTCACTTTATCTACAAGGAGGGGAGAAGAAGAGAAGAGCAGGGGCTGGACTCTGCAGGAAGCTGAACATCATCCAGGAAAGCACATTCTTAACTTGAAGCATATGAACAGTCTACCAAAGTTGAGGTGATCAATCACATGCTTCAAGTAAAGAACATGCTTAGGTGCTTTGCCAGAGCAGATCTGAGGGATGGGGTCAAGCCATTTAATGCTGGGATCACAGCTAACATGTCTAATTAACTACTCCTGAAATAGAAAACTACACACCAGTCAAAAAGCTTGAATCTCTGTTCAGAAAGACATTTCAAAGCCTCCCCAGAATGCAGCAACTCAGACTAGATGCAAGTGTGCTTTGGCTGAGGATAGATGGAGACACCATCACAAATTTGGATCTGGATGTTATTTTGAGTCAACCCTTCTCTAAAGATGAGCTTGAGCCAACAGAAAGCTGTGAGGCCCATGTAAGAGTACTGAAGCACACAGAGCTCCTCCCAGTTCTGTGAGTAGCACGGAGGGAAATTCACAGTATCTCAAGGAGGTTTTGCCCTTACCTGAGGCAAAGACAAGAGAACTGGCGTTTGGACAAATGGTCCATTTGGGGATCCAGTTTGAGACTAAGGTAACATGATCATCTGCTGCTTCAGACACTCCGATAGTTTTTAAGATGCTCCATAGCCACACTGGCCTTATGAAACCTATGCTATAGCAAGTGGAAAATCACAGAATTGGCCCAAAGATCCAGGGTTAACACTTTTTTGTTGTAGATAAAAATAATCATAACCCTCTTCCACCATTGCCACACACAAACATACAGGCTTATATACAGCTTGTAAACCAACACCAGAGAAGGCAAGAACACCATCAAGGCAGAACAATTTGTGCCAGCTGCAGAAAGCAAGGAAAGCTTTGAGAATCCTTAAAACAGCAAAATCATGTCAATTTCTTTGCATCTTACTGCAATACCACTTCCAAAACTGTACCTGTATAAGAAGACACCCTGTGAACACAGGTCACAGACCACACAAGGGTACATCATCACAGGAGCTGTCACACTGCTTTCCATGCCACAGGACCTAGAGGTAGACTCCAACTAGATACCTCTGTGCCCTTTAGTTTACCTGGGTCACTCCAGGGATCTGTATTCACATGAAACACCTTCCCTATCACACTCGGCACTGCAGAGGAGGAAGAAAGTTTGCATTCAAAGCTGGTTTAATGAAAGTTATAATTTTCCTAAAGCAATAATATCTTAATGAGAAGTTAGGGTTTTTTCAGAAAACTTTTCATACTTCAAAAAAATTCTGAATGTTTTTATAGTTCTCATTTGGTTTTCACTTATGGGTTTTCTGCTTTCAGTTTTCATTTTGCTTTCCAAGAGCTGTTTAGTGTTGATTTCCTTCTCCTGTTCAATGGTAATTCATCAGCCTCCTTACCTAGTAGGCACTTGCACAGTCAAATGGTATCAAAGGTTTTCAAAACCACCCTATTTGAAAACATTGCCAGGAAAAAAAAAAACAATTAACCAAAATCACAACCCCCCCATAATCTACTTAAGAAGGAAGTTTCTTCAAAAAGCTCGCATTTTCAACATGAATAAATAAATACTTTCTCTGGTCACATCGAATGGAGAATGAAATGAAACTTCAGTTGTCAGGGGTGGCACTTTAATGGCAACACATTGACTTGGCAGATGGCACTGGCATGTCTGGGGAGTTTGTAGAATAGGGAAAGCAAAAGCTAGGTGGCTGAGCAAGAATGAAAGAAACCCAAATCTATCCTACTCCAACACACCCTCCAGAAACTTCATTCATTTGGGTACTGTTAATAAAGCAATATCAAGACACAAGGTGTAACAGGGAGGGAAGCAGGGCTAGCAGGGGAATAGCTGGCTATGCAATGGTCTTGCATAAGAATTATCCATTGGTTGGATTTTTTTTAACCAAGAAAAATACTGTTTCTTGCTAATTGTGTAAATGCCATGACCTGGAAATGAATGCCTTAATTTCTGTGCAACAGGCACAGTCTGAACAGGTTTCCTCCTTCTCCTGGTGAGATTTTTTAGATGCAGAGGGTGACTTTTTATTGGCTAATGAGGGCTGATGGCATGCAGCTATCGTGTAAGAAAGGATTGCTGGTACTATCCCTGAATTAAGAGCATGTTGGGTTGGGTTGGTTTTGTGGAGGCGTTTTTACTTCACCCTCTCTCCCTTTGCCTGTGCATTTGACAGTGGCACCCTTACTCCTGCATATGGGCATTCAGACATTGTCTTTTAAGACTCCCTTTAGTTACTCCCTTGGCCCTTCCTCCTCACCTTCCCCTCAGCCACTGGTCCCCTGCAAGGACCCACTGCCCTCAAAGCCAAAATGCTTTGCTTCCTCTAACAGCATTCACCCACCTCTCCAGACTTAGCTGTTCATTTAGCTCTTCTGGGACCTATGACCTGAATCGGTCATAGGATGGGAAGAGCAGAGGGAAGGAGAAAAGAGACACTTTTGGGAAGTGGAAGTAACAGGAAAAAGAGAAAGACCAAAAAAGAGGAACAGTCCCATTTGCAGATTCACAATTATATCATACAGTGCTTGAGCTCATGGAAAATGGATCTCTGTTCTCTGCATCTGACCTTTTTGCGTCCATCTGTACACAGTTCTCCCAGATGGAGAGTGGAGATGTCCAGTGAACTGGGGAAATTTCCAAAGACAAGATGTGGGAACGTCTTATTTGGTATACATGAACACAAGAGGCATCTCTTACTTCTCCCTTACAAAAGTTGGCTCCCTTTCCTCCTCAGCAATGGCTTTTGCCCAGGTGTCTTAAACATCCAAACCAGAAACTTGATGAAATCCCACTCCAGCAAATATCTGGGAAGAACAACAGCCATGGCTCCCCCCACCTCCCTTCTCCTTGGTCGGTCTTTCCTTGGATCCACCATCCTGAACTCTCAGATGCTCCGTGAAAACAAAAAAACATCCTGAAATCCTCCAGAGGAGACCCCTGATGGCTTTCCTCGTGCTTCCGCAGTTGCGGTGCCTCAGTCTTGGGCCACAAACACAGCATGGATGGGTTTAGTGGACAATCACATTGCAATGTTTTAAATTTTTCTTTTTCTTAAAAAAAAATAAATAAAAGGAGAGGGAAGAAAAGGTTATACACACATGTATCACAGCATTTTCAAAAGGCCTTCTGCTGCGTTTACGTTAGCAGTTCAGCCTCAGTTGTAAGCCTGGATGTAAGGCAGCTGGAAGGTTAAAACCGCATTGTTGGCAAGTCCGCTGAGAAGTCCTCATGAAGTTTGTTTTTGTTGTTGTTTTCTGGTTTTCTTATTATTAAATTCACTTGTTTGCTTCTCTGAAGTTTGGCAGGCAAAGAGAAAATGCTTTTCTGCTTTTCCCCACACGTTCTGTCCATTTTGTTTTCTGTGTTTTAAGCAAAAAAAAAAAAAAAATCCCCAACCCATAAATCCCAAACCAATGACAGGGCAGGTTTTTGTCATTTTGTTTTAAGAAAGAAAAGGAAAGAGGGTGGGTTTCTAATAATGGCCTTGAGGAGGTGCGTTATAAAGTTGGCTCAAACGCTTGATTTGCTCCTTTGCTTGCTGCTTGCATTTTTCTTCCTGGATGCAATGGACAGGCTTTTCTTGCCCCCGCCTACCCCACCCTCCCTGTCCTGTACAGATTCTGGTTCCAGATCTCCCATATGGACCCCCTGTTCCCCTTCCCAAATGGCAGCAGGTAGATGCAACTGCATGTTCATTCAATCTCTAAGGTATGCTGCTGAAAAGAGTTGTATGGAAGAGCCACGTGAGAGAAAAGCTTTCCCATTGCTGTGAGAAAGAACGAAGCAACACAGAGTCCGGTGGAGATGTGAGTGCTGTGTTGGACTCAGCTTTACCTTGGCACTGGCATTAATTTGAGATTATATATATATAATTGTATATACATATATATGCATGTATAGGTATACATAGACATATATATATATGAATGTGTGTATTTGTTTGCTATTTGTTTTAGCACACTGTCCCATTCTCAGGTCTAGATTTGGGGCAGTTGGTCCTGGGGACAGGTTGGACAGAAGGGGCCAGAGTGCAGAAGAAGCCAGAGATAAGAGTGAGGCCTAGGCCCCCCCACGCACAGAACATGGACCAGCCATAGCCATGGCTGATGTCATCAGGAAGTCCATACAGGTAGCGGGGGTAGCGGGAGAGCTCAAAGTTGATTCCAGCCACGCACGTGCACAGTGAAATGATGCAGAAGGTTCCTGGAGGAGAGTGGGAAGGGGAGAAGGAGGGAGGAAAAAAAGAAAGAGAAGTTAGAAGAGTGATAGACACACCACTTTCCAAGTCTCCTGACAAAAGCTGGTGCAAGCAGTAGGGAAATACCTAGGGGAAGATGTTTGTATAGAAAATGGCTTAGTCTAGTAGCTCCATGGGGAAAGAACTGAGTGCCAAAGGAGCCTTGAATACTGATCTGATGCTGAACAGAGCTGTATGGAGAAACTTCAGCGGGAACAGTGTTTTTATTACTAGCACTCCATTGGGAATCTGAATGCTTTGCGAGACCATGGATTTTTCTGGAATTTTGCTTTAGGCAAATACTGAGTGAATCACCATGTTTCAATACTTTCTTGGGGGATAAAAAGCTTGAATTTTTTGTTTAATTTCATTTTTTTCCATGATGGATTTTATAGAGGAAAATACTGCAAAATACTTCACATATTTGGCTCTGTTGAAACATACATTTAAAATGACTTCCAGACTTTTCTTATATAAAAATTTAAAATCTTTCATTACACATCCCCCTTTTAAATACCACAGTCAAAACCTTAAACTCTCCTTCAAAATCCAGGTTCTACTCTCTGTATGACCCCAGTCCCAGCCTAGATGCCCTCTGCAGTGCTGGGGAAATCTTCAAAATATCCTGTTCTTGTTTTCCATCTCTGCAGCAATATTTCATTTCTTCCTGAGAACACTGCGAGGACAGGCTTCATAACTCTCTCAGGTGGTAAGTGTTATGGGAAGACACATGTATCAGATGAGACTGAACCTTAGCCCACCCAGATGAGTCCAATTTTGATCTTTGGCCTCCAGTTTCATCAAAGCTAAACTCTATTCCTGAAATGTCACAGTTGCCACCCACGCACCAAATAATGGATAGCTACAGATGCTATGCATCTGTCTCAAGAGATAACAACTGAAGTCATCGTAAACTCAGCAGTTTATTTTTACTCTCTAATTTCTCCCTTTGCAGGCCTCTTTGAGTTGCCTGATAGCCATGGGCACAGAAGGCCCAAGCTGTAACAGGTTCTATGCCTGTTGAAATAAGCCTTCTTGCCTCTCACCAGCACCCAATTAGTCTACACTCAGTTCTCTGGACTTCAGCAAAAACACTGTGAGTTCCCAAGCTCTGGAGCTGTCTTCAGAGATTTCCAGAGAGAAATGGGGGAGTCTTCCTTGCAGAATCCCTTATTCAAAAATCAGGTAGTTTGATTCGAAACCACACACCCTGTTCCACGTTTTACTATGTCACTTGGGTTATCCAGTAACATGAAGATGTTTGGCAAGTACGCAGTTTTTCTCTGGGTTACTCATGTCAACATGAATAGCACACTGTTGGACTGAGGATAACAGGATCCATCAGAGCCACTGTGCTCTGAACCAAGCTCCATGGTTCATTTCAATTGGCTGTGGTTAGAACATGACATGAAAGGCCTTTCTTTGCAAGCGAGAACATGATAATTTCAACTCTGTCAAAATATAAGATTGTTAAGAGAGGTGGGTGGGAAAATCTGTGCGGCCAGACTGGAGCTGCATTTCCTAAGTACAAAAGGGAAGGAAATAACTTCGTATTTCAAATACTCCCCATGCTTTCACGCTTTGTCTTGGCTGTTTTGATCACAAGCTCTACAATGCAACAAGTGTTACTTATATTTGTATTTGAACAGTGTCCAATATATTAGCACGCCATCTTGCTGGGGGGTATTCTGCCCATAACAAATGAACAGTAAAGAACAACAACAGAGAATAAAGCAAATCATGAGCATGAGACTTCTTAAAATAAAGTCTGTCCCTTTCCTGCCCCTTCACTGGAGGATGGGCTAATCCCACGAGGACAAATACTGACTGCCATGCACAATGTTAGAGGATGCATAGTACAGTCCTCAGCCAGTCACACCCCTGTGCATCTGCAGAATGTTCTGTATGGCACAGTGCTATTCATTACTGACACAAAAATGCCATTTTATACCACCTAGAGGAATCTTGATGGTCATTACATGAGTCTTATGTGGTGTTTGTATTCAGCCAAGCAAGGAATTCCCCACTTGTAGTTAATCTGGCCTCTCACCAGGAGGGTTACTGATGAAAACTGAGTACAGTTACTATCTCACGATTGTTTGGTAACTTTTCCTCATGAACTGGCAATCATAACACAAAGGTTCATCCATGCAAACTGCATGGGCTTTGGCCATCATAGTGAAAAAGTCACAGGTGGAAGTGATGCAGAGATTAACTTGAAAACGTAGCTTTGTACTAATCTGGATAAGACTTGGAGCTGGGATAGCAGGAGGAGGGAGGCTGTCGCCACTACCCGTGACACTGCCTGCACTATGGACACAGTGCTTCAGAGGCAGCAGGATTGCAGCAAGCCATGAGATTCAACCCTGAGCTTCTTTTTCTCCCCAGAAAGTAAACTGAACCCTTACTCACTTCCTGGCAGGTTCTTGCCGTCAGTGAGGTGCCCCCATACATTGTATTAATGTCCCAGATCCCTGGTCAGCCACAGCAATGTAAACTTCAATTTCTTTGTGAAAAACATTCCCCATAACTCTGACCAAACCTGAAGGCTGGTGGTCCAGCCATAACACTGGCACATGGAATGTGAATGACAGAGGGTAATAAGAGCTCACTGCGGATGTACTTGTATGCAAGCTGGATGGGAGAGATAAAGACCATCTCCTCCAGCAGCTGTAAAGAGCAGAATGTGCTAAGTTCTTTGTGCTGGGATTTACACATTATCATCTTAAGCGAAACAGTAATGAATGAGAGAAGGCAACAGTGGCAGTTTTGACAAAGGAAATTCACATGTCACTGCAAAATACTTCAGTCAGGTGAGAGATGAAATTTCATGTAAAGCCATGTCTGTGCCACAGAAACTGCTGTTTGACATGTATTCAGACCTCCATCCTGACTCCTTATTAGACAGCTCGGTTCCTTTTGAGCTGGTTTTGACAGTGCCTGTCCTGCTAACGTTCTGATGATCAACAGCAGTTTGAGCACCTGAGCCATTTAATACCTTGCAGCTATCTTGTGCTTTGCCTTCTTATATATTACTGAAGAAGAATATTAAACATCACACTGAATGTCTCTTCCAATTAAACTGGAAGTTTGTTTAGAACAGAGATGATCTTATTTGTTATGGATGTGTATAAGACTGGGGTCCTTCCATCCTTTCTGCAGGGGCAGACATGGTGAGGAGAGGAATGGCTAGGAAAGGTAATATCATTGATGATCAAAGCCTAATTCGGTGTGGATTATGAGTCAGAGAGCTTTGCTGTAGCTGGTTTAAGCATGATTATATCAAGCAGAACTGTGGGGCTCTGCTGCTGGGAATTGTTTTTGAGGTTTTTTGGTAAATATCCCTTATCTTTCTGATCAGACTAGCTGTGTGAGGGGCTGCAATGCCTCCGTTTGCAGTTTTCAAACCTCACCTCCAGGGGAGAGCAGGACTGCTTGTGAGTGAACTGATTTTAACACAGACAGGTGCAAACCATCCATACCAAATACATTTAAGTTTTGCCTCACGCTAGTGACCCCCTGAACTATGTCAGAAGCTATGTCCTTTGCCCACAGATCGGAGTCTGCTTCCATAGCAATAAGAGCTTGAGGGATTTCCCAGGGTCTGTGGTATCTGGTCAGACAAGAACTGCTGCCTTTCTTACATATAGCGCAAATGAAGGTGAGACTTAGTGGTGCTAGTGTGCAAACAGACCCTGCTCACAGGAGATTCATCTAAACATCCTTCTCCCTAGGATCAGGGATAAGGTGCCAGACTAGACTGAAGGAGGCATCAGCAGTTTGAAATCAAGGGAAATCCAAAAAGCCAGTAAGTAAAGTGATCCAGGCACCAATCCTACATCTGATACCCTCCCCTCTGCAAATAGTTTTTTTCATTATTTGGAAAACATTTCTTCCATGCATGATGGAAGATGCTTGTTCTCTCCCTTCCCCTCACAACAGGCAGAAATGACTCACAAACTAACAGTGCTGTCAGAGGTACAAAGTAAACCAACCCAAAATCCTGATTCTTCTCCCCTTCTGGGTTGGTTTTTTTTTTCCAGAGATGGAAATGTCAAGTATTACTTATAAACACCAACAGATAAAAAGAGAAGCAGAAAGCTATGGATTTTAAGATGTCCTCTGAAACCATGCAGTTCTCAAGTAAATGCAAATCTCTGCCTTTAAAAGTATTCCTAGCAGCTGCGATTGATGGCAATTTGCAGCCACTAATGTGTTTGGAAGGAGTGCTGTTTATTTAACTATCATCACTTTTTTATTATAGGGTTTGGGGAGAAAAAAATCTCAGAAGTGAAACAACATTATCTTTACTTTCCCTCTGCCCTACTAGCTTTTATTATTTTTCAAGGTACATCAAGCAAACAAATAAAATGAGGTCTGATCCTAAAGTGGAGGGTGTACCATTTGCTATTTAAATTATATCACAATCAAATGAAATTATTAAAGAATAAACCAAATTCCCTCCCAACACAGTGATGACAAAAGCCTTTTGGAGGGAGCAGCTTTGCAGTAAACTCCTTCTGTGCATGGATTAAACGCCTCAGCAGCATGCAGCTCTTGAGAACACTTTATTGCTCTGTGCATACATGCACAGAATATAAATTATTGCTTAATTATGTACTGTTCCAGCAGAAGCAGCTTGCAGCATCACCGATAGGTTGCAGAATAGCCAGGGTTTTACTGGAAAACTGTCCTTATAAAAAAGGTTGAGATGGAAGGATAAGTCCAACTGGGTGATGGAGATTTGGCGTGGTGCCCTTGTGAGACCATATATGCACTTGGGTTGGAACTTCATGCAGTTTTATTTTACACCATGAGCCAGAGTAAACTGCAGGGTCTATCGTGGTGCAGTGATATTGCATTATAGCTCTGTCAGAATGTGGTTTGCATTTGGCCTTTGGCCTCCTACTTCAAAACGTACCAGTGGCACCTGCACTGCACCAGCGCTGTACGCCTGCTGCATGTTACATCAGCAGCAGTGCCTGTCTGTTGAGCTGCCACTGCACAAGCCATCAGAAGTTATGGCACCAGAGGACTATGTATCCTGTCAGGAGTGTAAATACTTAATGGGTCCCATCCTTAGGCTCCTGTAAATCAGCACAGTATATGGAACAGTATTACAGCAGTTGAGGGCTGATCTCCATTTGCTATGCTGATACAACTGACATTCAGTCTATATTGCACGTTATAGCATGCTGCAGATTTGCACATGGTGACATTTCTGCTACCATGTACCATAGTGCAATGGACTGTACTGGGAGTGGATATCCATGCTGTGCGTGGAAGGCAGCAAACACCAGCTATGAGCAAGCACAGCCTGAAGCTTTGAGTTGGTATGTAAGGCAAAAACAACACTACTTAGCTAAAGGCACATTGTTTTGATGAAATGATCTGGAAAGGAACAGGGGAGTTGATCAAAGCCTAAGTTGAATAACCCTCTGATTACTTTAGCAATGCTGATTCCTATGACCCATTCAAAATAACTTGGCAATAATAAAGTGACTTGAGTACTTGACTAAAGCCATTAAGCAAACATAATGGCTCATGAACTTGCAGCCACAACAGAGGAGGCAGCAAAATTTGTGCCAATTGTAGTCGTGGAATGTGGTTCAGTATTTTACTGGGAGCAGAAGGGAAAGAAGAGGATCTCTTAATGTCAAAACGAAGAAACATCCTAATCAAAGGTTAGTGAAATTGTCCTATCCCTGTGCTGGCAAGCACCATGCTTTGCAACATGCAAAGGCTGCTGGCAGGTTTCTTTCATTCCCCGCAGTACAGACCTCCCAGGATGGCCCTGGCGGAAGCTGAAGATTAAATGGCAAGGGGCACTGGATGTCTGAGCAAACCTGAGTAACTCCATCACATCTCAGATTTACCAGATGACAAGACACATAAGTTTAGTACCAAACTACCTCAGGCAGGTGCTTCTTAGTCTAGGCATTTTCCGGAGCTGAAGCGAAACTTGTTGAGTCAGGCTGGGTTTGCCTTGCCACAGGATAATCTCCCTAAGCATGGGGAAACAGTGCACCACGTTGCATTTGGTCTTCTAGCAACCGAGTCATTCTGCCTGTCTCCATGTAAGGGTTTTTTTTTCCAGTCAAAAAAATTGAACCTCTCTCAGAAAGAGAAGGAGCCTCAGAGGATTTGTGGAATATTTCTTTTGCAGGAAATCTTAAATTGCTGAAAAGTCTTCAGAAAGATGTTTTTCAAGACAAGTGAAACTGGAGAACAGACACAGCACAAATTCAGTGCAGCCTTCTTCCACATTGCCTAGTGTGTGCCACTAAATATACTCTTAAAGAGAATACTTTTAATACTTTTGAAAGATATGCACTCACATACCTTTTTAATACCTTCGTTTGCTGAAGGCAGCACTTAAAGAGCCATTGGGAGCTCTGGGTGATGGTGGCGTTGTTTTGGGTATTTTCCCAAATACCCAAATAGTTGGTTTGGGTATTTTCCCCTTCAGGCACTGAAGAGAAGCCTATGCATTAATTTTTTCAAGTTACCAAAGGACCCTTTGGTTGTAGAACTTTGAGTTGTTTGTACTGAATGTGAACTGAGGATCTTTGCTGCAAAAGGCTCTGGGTTACTGTTTTCCTGAGCTGATCTGCCAGAAACAGAAATATCCTTTCTATATGTGCTAAGTGATAAAGTTCTTGAGATATAGTAGACAGAAATCAAAATAAGATGCAATTATCTTGTCAGCAACGACCACTTAGTGCAGACCACCCCTATGAAGTTAACATCATTCATGTGAATGCTTGCAAGCAACAAACTACCCTGGCTCTGTACTGCCTTAAGCCATCACTTGCTGAAATCTTTCCTGTTGCAAAGAAAATACCTCTGCAGACCCTGTAGCCCCCACAAGGACATTGGCGTGACTTGCGCTCTCATCCCCTGGAAGAGCCAGGTGGGGCAGAAATGAGGAAGGCTCCACTCGTCTAGTTTGTGCCAGGTCCAGCTGCTTTTCTGTTAAATTTCCAGTAGCCAGATGGACTCTATCCAGGCAGATTAGAACAAGCAAGTGTAGCAATGATTTGTCCAAGGGGAATGTTGTTTTTCTAAGCTGACAACCTGAGGAGCCAAGAAGGTGAATGTAAACCTTGCTACGGCCTCTGCATTTAACAAGATCTGCCGCACAGAGAAATGTGCACCCTTTTCTCTCTGTAAAGAATTCTTTCTATCTAGCAAATCATGCCAATATTATTCTTCCTTCTGTTACATGTGAAGTCTTCTTTCCTCTTTGATGCCAGGCATGCAAGCAACTCAGCAAACTGGTTTTGGTTGTTTCTTGGGGTTTTTTTATAAAAACCAACCCAATAATAAATGCCACTTTTGTTTTTATTGTCTTCCTTTGGCTCTGATGTGTCTTGCCATTGGAATTCAGAAGGCAGCAACAGATAAAAGACCTGGTGAAATTATTAAGGGATAAGGAACAACCACAGAATTTTAAGATGCACATTATTTGGTTTCCAGGGCTGTGGGTGGGAAAGTCTTTTGTATTTCTATTGGATCTGTCTCCCCAGCTTTGCTTCTACTTTAATTCACTTTCTGTCAGCCCCTCCAAACATCTACTGAAGTCTGTGAGAAGCAAACTAGATTTAATGTCCCTTTTAGACTACGCTATGCTTTGTTTTTGTTACTCTAGAAGCTACTTCTAGGCTTCTGTCAGTACCTGCCATGCTAGTGAGGGAGAAATTGCAAGTCAGTATACCTGACTTCAAATGAACACACATGAATATGAACAATTCTTTTTGCTGAAAAGCCAGAGTGAGCTGACTCCTTAATTTACTGTACACCAAGTTCAAAGAGATCAATTTAAGACTGAAAAACAAGTTTAGCGGCGCACGTACACTACTTGTCCTGGTTTTGCTCCAGACTATAAGATCTCAGCACCTTATTACGAGTCTTTCTTCTTCATCTCCTAAATGCCAGTGCTCTTCTGTGATCACATACAATGTTGCTAGGATTGCTTATGTAGGTATTTCTCCCCCAGCGTGCAAGCACACATCTAGCAGCATCAGAAACAAGCCAGAGGGGGGAAAAAAATTTGACACATTTGAAGGTTGACTTTGAAGTCAGCTGATCATGTTTCCATGGAGATCAAATGCTATGGAGTTGACAGAGCTCTCACATCGTGCCTTTTCTTCCAGGAAGAAACTCACCTCTCCACCCTGCAGTGGAGCTGTGTTACTGATTTGAAAAATCTCTTTCTATATCCCACCCCCATTATGTTATGGCGGTGTTAACTCTTAGGTCCTGACTTTTGAGGGCTAGGTCTGCCAGTATTGACTTAAAGAATCAGATAAATTCCCAAGGTATTGGAAAAAAATGAAAATAGTATTCTGTGAGAAGAAGGACATAACTCTGCTTTTGAATTTATGCTGTAGGAGATGCAAAGATAGGTGTTATTATTCTCCTTGAGGAGTATTATAACACAAAATTATAAGAAAGCATTCCAGTGGCCAGTGTGCACTGACACACCGATAGCTGTACAGTGAAAGCAGGTGATCTTTCATATTCCCAGAGAGTCTCCTATTCCCATGTCAAAATGGGTGCCAGCAATAGTAGATAAATGCAAAATGTGTTCTCAGCGCACCAGTAAGCATAGAGAAGTACTAGAAGTAGAGATGTAACATGCTATCCTAGCTCTTCCTTAGATAAGCATAATGCATTGTGAGCCTTGTCATGCCATCAGCTGAGCAACTGCTTTCTAGCTTGCAAATGCTAAACAGGCCACCTTGGCATCTCATTAAGTCCCCAAAAGATGGCAAGGGGGCTGTCTGTTGGCATGAATCATTTCCCAAATGTTTATTTTGGGAGTGAAAATTGGAAATTAGATGATTTCCAAAAAGAAAGTGATACTAATTTCTACAGGCTAATTACAAATGGTTAGTTGGTCAGGATGAAGAAGCACTCCCAGTCCAGTCATATTTGTGAATATGTCCCGTGGACCTATATCCATATTTGGACATATATCCATTGGTGTCCAGGTTTGAAATACAGAAGAAGGGCCACTCTTTAAGCCCTGGAAACATAGCCTATAACAGGACCAAGGAATGTCATCTGCAACTCCATTTGTGATGGATGCTACAAGCTATGCAGGAGAAAGCTGTTTGAAAAGAGGGACTGAAAATTCCTGAAAGTGATGGAAAAGGACATTTTTAAAAGCAGGCTAACTCTTATTACCTTCATATGCATGCACTTGGCTTTGTTATATTACTACCAATGAGCACTAAGGCACAAAGCCTGCATGGCTGCTCTGAGCTCTGGGTCTCATCACAGGTCCATAAAGACATTCATCAGCTCCTTTCCTGCCTTCCGCAACACCCTTGTAATGTTTTTGAGGGTTTTAAACAGTCAAGAGCCTTAGAGAGGTTTAAACATTTAAAACCTATTAATGCTGTACATTAACTCAAGTTCATTCCAATTCGAGGCCTTAAATCACTTTAGAGCATAATGCAAAATTTAACCAAAAGCACAAGCAGGAACAAGAGCGTACGTGTGGTGTGGGAGGCACGGCAGAGGGGGGACTGACCTTGTCGCCCTGAGGCTTGTTTCAGACTTTCATAACCAATTTATGGCATCTCTTGATACAAACCAGCCTTTGTCTCCATCTGGAGGTCAATCCATATAAGTAAGTTCTTACAGTGGTCTGCAAAGAGTTTTGCTGAATTCTTAAGTTCCTCTCCTTTCATCACTAATTTAATTTCTCCTGCAGGATTAAAACATGATCTGCATCTGATTTTTTCCAGTGATCCAACTTTTTTTGAATTATAAATACTTTTCAGACTGACAAAAGGCATTATGCCTTTGTGAAAACTGTATTTATGCCAAGCTTCATAGCTCAGATTATAGCCACTTATTGTAGACCTCTGTTCTTGTAAAGACTGCGTGCTGTTTCTTAAGATCTGAATGCATACACTTGTGCACACACACGTTCATTTGCACTTCCCTGTCCATATGGAAGAAAGATTTTTTTCTAAACTCTCTAATGCTATTCTTTTGGGGAAAGAAGCACAAGAAACTGGATTTTCAAAGACTCATGCTGTGGAAAGGAAAAAAATAAATACGACCATGGAAAATATCTTCCATCTTCAGTGCTGTCACGGATTGTGTCACCACAAGTGAATATTCTGAAGTGTGAGTAGAGACCTTGACTGTAGAAATCCTAGGTGCCCTGTGAGACCCACTGTATTTCCAGATGAATTCCAAAGCATGTCTTTTACTTTCTCTTTTTGTTTATCTTTCTCTTTGCCTCTTCTTGGCAGCTGCTATGAAGGTACTTTGTAAGTGCCTAGGAGATGTCAATCACAGAGCTTTGTGTCACACTCGCTGTATTAAATTGCTCCATTTTTGTTTCTTAAATTATTCAGCAGCAGAATGATTATTTTGAGATGGCAGGACCAAATTGTGTAGAATAAATACTCTTATTTTCTTCAGCTATGAGCTATTTTCAAAGTATAGTGAGTTAAATTTGGGACTCAAATGACTCAACAGCTGGTAACGATCCATGGCTGCAAATACACAGATGCCTCAGTTGTCATCTACTAACATATGCACAGCACAGGCAAGGGAAGCACAGCACGCAAGCTTGGGGATTTTGAAGACAAGACTCTCTGTGGAGGTGGTGAGTAAAAGAGGATACAGACATGTACAGCATGTCTGTACCAACAACTGTGCTACGCAGACTCTCAAGCCCTGTTTTGAAGTCCCACTTTCTGATAAGGTCTGCACCCTATAGTATCATCCTAGTTATCAGCTCCTGGACACAGTGAGCAGCGCTCTGGCAGCTGCTGGGCTCTGGCAGGCACTGCCCAAAGCCCTGAGTGCATCCTTGTCCCCCCAGCACCTTGCGACAGACCTGTGTCAAGCTTGACATGGCTGGAGCAAGAGAAACTCGCCCAGTATAAATGGTCAGTTCATCCTCTGGCTCTGGGCTCATAAAGCAGTTTATGGCCTTATCCCTGGACTGAAGGAAGGCATATTTTGGAAATACTTGTGAGAAGAGACGTGAGTAGAAATGATTTATAAAAGGTTGTTCCTCCCTAGATTAGAATGTAAAAATCAGAATGAACTCATAGCATTCGTAAGTGGGTTGTTCTTTATTTCTTTAATAAACATCCTTTCTTGCCTATCTGAACTAAAGCATTAAATTGTGCCAGCACACCTGCATAACTTTATTTTTTCTTCCCTCTCACACATCTTTCTTGCCTGCTTATCTCTGCCATAGCAGCCGGCACTGCAAAGAATAGGTGTTCACCCCTGCTCTGGGAAAAAGCTTAAAGCTTTTGTAACTCTGACCTAAGTCCTGTGAGTACAGACGAGCTGCAAAGAGCAATGTCTCCAAAGCACTCTTATGTAAATCAGATGAAACCCACATCAGTGGCAAAAGTGGAGCTGGCAAATGGTGCTCAAATCCCTTAGATTGAAAAATCGTCATTGGAGAGGAGTCAGGCAGAGAGGATGAAAGAAATTTCTGATGTTTCTGAAAGCAAATGCTAGAGCAGATAATCAGAGAGCAACAACTCCATAGCACTGTTGTATGTGTACAGCAAGACTTTCAGGCATTTCAGTGCCAGTAAAAAAGGGAATTTCAGACTCCCAGGCAAAGCCCCATGCAAAAATGTCACTAGGCAAAGACAAGAAATGAGCTGCTGTGTGAGACTTCAAGTCTTTTTATTACAGATCTGCATGGCCAAGCTAAATCACATGAATAAGGGCATTTAACAGCTGGAATAATTTCCAAATAGACTAATTAGGGACTGAATTATTAATGGTAAAATTTATAATTGGCTCAAAGCAAGGTTACAGCAAGAAACACGCTTGACTTTGCAAAGAATAACGAATATTTGCAAGACTAGTAAAATATGCTTCTCTAAGGAAACTGTTAGGAAATGGGGAAAAACCCCTAACATGATCCTAAAGTGCATGTCACAAGACAAAACTGGCAGAGACCAGATAAGAGTGAAGAGAGCAGGTAAAACAGTAAACAAGTGCAGAGATGATTTATTGCATTTATTTGCAGTAAATTTGGAACAAAATAAGACAACGCAGTAGCCTCTCCCCAAAGGGCTGCCTTGTTAGGCATGCAATAAACCCTCTCTCTATTTCACGGAGCTGTGTTCTCAGTGCAAATTACAGACTTACAAAAGGAAATACATGAATGTGCAGCTGAAGGACAAAGCTCTGATAGGGCCATTTTATAATGGCGTTCTTTGTTGGTCTTCTAATACATCTGCAAAAGCAAGTGATGTAGCTTTGGCCAAGAATGTAATCTGGCCAGGGATAATTTTGTGCTGAAGCAAGTACCAGAGCAAGATATTGGAAGTGCCACTTTATACTTCCAGCTGGGACAAGAGACAGCAGTTCACCATGGAGGTGCACCAGCTAGGGAAGGGGAGAAGGCAACCACTGCCAAAACACTGGAGCATGCCACCATGGGGCAGCCCTTCCACCCCACTTTCCTTGTGGCAGGCACTGATGTGGAGGAAAGAAGTTCTGGAGTATTTAGGTACAAAGTCAGCCCAACCCTCAAAACTAGAAATAAAGCAAGCCACATGATGTTTCAAAACAGCTGACTGAAATGAAATCAGAGATGAACTGGGAAAACAACAGACTATCAGAGTTTGCCTTTAAAAGCTAATTTTAAAGCAAGTACAATAATAGAAGGTGTGGTAAGGTTCATTTTGCATGGTTGTGGAAGGACAATTAACCTAGCAATATCTGAGATGCTGAAGCAAGGAAAAACTATGAATGAATATAATGGACAGCTGGTGGAAAACCCAATGGTTTAGATGGATATATAGCTTGACTGTTTATCATAGAATCATGGAATGGTTAGGGTTGGAAAGGACCTTACTATCGCACAGAAAATATTCTTAAACACATTGATGAAGAACTAAAAGAAGGGATTCCTGAAGATGTAAGAATTTGCCTTGGTACAGTTGCCAGTGTGCCAGTTCACAGCATCCCAGGTTTATGGAGCTGGAAGTAAAACTGAAATTTGACCTTGACCTGGCAATAGAACTACGATTCTGACATTTGCAAGTAGTGTTACAGATGCTTCTAAGCTTCCAGAATTATTATGAAGTGGCAAAATGACTGGATGACATGCCCAGTATGGAGCTTTTACTGGTGCACAGATTTTCAATCATTTCATGCATTTGCATATAGAGAAAATACAAGAAGCTGCAAGTGGATGTGCTTGGACTAATGTAAAATTTGAGTATGACCCACTTCTGAATAGAATTAAACAGTCTCAAATAATATGTATAAAATGAACTAGTCTTAGTGAAACATAACAACAATTCCAGATGGAGAAACTCTTCAGAAGAGAAACTCTCCCACCTTGCAGGATAAAAGGTACAGGAGGCTATGCAATAGTCCCATAGTGCAAAATGAGGTCAAACCCACTAAACATAATTTGCAGTATCCATCTGGCTCTGTACAAGATGAGGGACTGAAAAAAAATCCTACTGTGGTCAGGCAAATGCTGTTGTTCAAGATAAGGAATCCAAGTGCAAAATCTGCAGTAAATACAGAAAATTATGCAAAAGAACTTTGGAAGCCAGAAGAGACCTGCGATTGCTGTTGATATAGATACATTTGGACGAAACAGAAAAGATGAATTATTAATAGTTTTTAACTTGTTACAAAACATGCCGAATAACAGTGTAAACCACACTCTAAATCACAGTTTACATGTTCTGGATTCCAGATGAGCTAATACCAGATAACAGCCTGCATTTTGCTAATGACTTATTTCAGTAATTTGCTTGAGAAATTGTATCGAGCACACTACAACAACTACTTATTAGGCACTGCCACATGGGCTAGCAAGAATACAGTTCAGTAAATATAATAAAGAACCAGAAGTCCAAGGAAACCATGTCTGGTCTTGTTAGATTATCACAGCATGTTTTTCAGTGCTCCAGTGAGATTTCCTGTTCAAAGAATTATGGGCAATAAGGGACAAAACCCATATATATGGTAAGCCAGCAGTGTTTAAGCATTACAGAAGAGCTATTTGTCTAGAAATTACAATAGAGCAAATGCTACACACAGCGACAAGACAAGTGGTGTTGCAAATGGAAGGGAAAGTTAGATTTCAGGGTGATTATATAGCTACCAAGTTAACACAGTCTCATCTGCAATTAGGTTAATTGTCATAAGCCTGCCTCCCAAAGTATTTTTCCTATTATTGGACCAGAGAAAAAGTCAGGCACAACTAAAAGGCACTCTGTCTCTGTGCATTTTGAGGACCAACAGGACAATATGATGACAGCATTTACATTGTGACAGAAGTAACAGCTTTGTATTCAAGCACCATCCAGCTTGAAGATTCAAATTAAAAGGTTTGTTGGCTATGGAAGGATTGCCTATGTAACATAACACGGCCTGCAAACAATGATAGCTACTGACTTTTAGATTAGATGGCAGTAGTTGTGTATTTTATTACCTGACTGTTTCAGTTTGTAGCTTTATGCACCTTTGCTATTAAAAGAAATCAGGAAAACTATAGAAGTTGCCACTGAGTTGTGCAAAAGCAAGAAAGAGAGCAACCTTTTGTAAACCTGACCCATGTGTCTATGCTGAAGCAGAAAATACATTTGAGCTCCTCCCGACATATCTTTATTAAAAATATCACACATCTTGACAGAATTTGGTAGATAAAATAATCTGGTGCTTCTCCTTACAATTACTTTCAGATTCCAACTGCTGTATCTTGTTATTATTTTGTCCATGCAAAGAGCATGCTACTATCAGATGGCTTCTCCTTGCATAGGTACTTCCGTGCTGCGTTCAGGTCAATTATAAACCTTCTGCTAAATAGTTTCAAGCAGTGGGCTTTTTGTGGCATGGTGTGCTTTTCTTGGTTTTGAGACCTTAAGTCATTCTTGTAGCTCTTCTGCAAACCTCTCCCTATCTTTCCACATCCTTCTTTAGCTGAAACACCAGATTAGGTTGTCCAGAAATAGTTTTGCTTTGCTCAGAGATAACCCCACCTCATGCTCTTATTGTATATTCCCAGCAAAATTGGCACATTTAGCAGCTGCATTGTGCTGAGAGCTGCTGTGCAGCTGGATGATCCCAGCAACCATGATCCCAAAGACCTTTTCAGAGCTGCTGCTTTCTGAGAGGCAGCCTCTCATTCTGCAAGGATGACCGACACTTTTTGCTCCCAGTTGTATGACCTTGGATCTGTCTCCACTGAAATATGTATTGTTTGAGCATACCAAGATCGCGTTGTAAGCTATGGGTGACCCATCTCATTGTGTATGGTTACACTGGGTCTTGTTTCACCTGAAAACTTTTATCAGCTATCTTCCAAATTACTGACAAACAAATAACATTAAGCCAAAATGTAATCTCTGCAGCTGTACTAGAAACTCTGCCATATATAGTGATAGTTTACAGTTAGTAAACAAGACTTAGCTAGTATCAAATAAATTTAAGTTTTCTGTATTTATTTAATAGTCCTAATATTTTAATCTGAATGTTGTGCTGTAGTAAGTTAAATACCACACAGATATCTGAGCATATTAAAGCAAATAGCCCCCTGTGCAAACTAAGCTTTTAATTACATAAGAAATACCAAGCTAATTTAGCAGACCCATTGCCCATAAAGTATCGACACCCACAACAAGACATCCACACATAGACCAGTGTGTGCTTGCACAAGACACTAGCGGATTTCAAATGTGTTTGTGGGCATTGAGAGCGCTAATGTCTATGTCACCAGCACCAACAGCACTGGAACATAAACACTTGTTACTCGAGCACTTAAATCCTCTTCTGGGACTACAGAAGCTTTCCTGTACTTCACACACATAGCTGTGTCACACCACAGTAAAGATGAACAGGCAACCAAATGTGTTGAAGTGATGTTCTGCCTGGGAGGCAAAAGCCCAGTCAAATAAAAGCCACCAGCAGAGGAAAGAGAAGTATGGCTGTTCTCTTTGAGACGTTTACCCAGTGCTGCATTTGGGACTTAACTCTCACACCCTTCATTTCAAGTGTGCCGTGAAACCTGCTGATGGCAGGAAGTTGCATGGTATCTGTAGCAAGTCTGAGCTATTACAGGGGAGATGTAGTTTGACCTTGAGGGCTGGTGTAGTTGAAATAGGAAGAAGCTCAAAAGCACAGACTGCCAGGGCATATGTCTGGGGAGCAATAAACAGAATCTCTGCTTGAAACTAGGAGATCATCAGCAGGAAGTAATAAAGAAAAAGGAAGGCCTGTATGTATTATCCAGCTGAAGGATGGCCGCAGATCTCTGGTGTGACACAGCATGAAAAAGGCAAATAAAACCACAGAATACTTCAGGCAAGGGATTTCCAGCAGAGAAGGGGAACCATCACGTCACTCATACAAGGCATTGATCAGACCTTGTTTGGGAATGGTCCTTCTCATCCGTGTTTGAGAAGAGTAAGTACAAACAAGAACAGGTGGCAGAAAGGGCTGCTGGATTGATACCTGGTCTTACAGGGAAAAGCCTACAAGAAATAGCATATGTAAAGTGGGAAAAGGAAAACAGAGGATACCACTGCTTTTCACAGGTACACCAGAAAAAGGAGAACAACATATAAACTAAAGGTTACATTTGACTCACGAACAACTCACAAGGAATACATACAGGTTAAAACATTGAGCACAATTTCTAGTTATCAATGTGTCTCACTATGAAATAGGATAATTGTGGGAATAACATCTGCATAATCTTCAGATTTTTGTTACTAAATTTATTAAGCCCATTAAGTTTAAGGGTAATAGTATTACTTGCAGCAACAGAGCATTGGACTAAACAACTTAAAAGGCCCTTTTCAGCCCTATGACTTATAAGCACTGTTTTGTGATAGAAGCAACATGTAATGACAATTGGGTTATCCTTGATGTACACCAGGAGGAGTTTGGAATGAAACCAAGTCCAGATCACTTAAAACAATTCTGAAAACATGTTTTCTGTGACTTAGAAAAGGAGGGGTATGTAGAAATAGGGAACATTAAAACAACAAAGAAAACACATTTCTTCTTCAAACACCAACACGCTTACCTCCCATGAGGAAGAGAAGCCCTGCCACATACTGCATAAGGCCTCGATCCCAACAGCACCCCAGCACCCCGATAATCCATCCAAAGAGGATGATGGCCACAGCCATGCCCATGAAGCCAGCTGTCATCCTGCGCAGATCTGCAGTGGGGAAGACAGAAAAACAATATGCATGTGAACAGTGATAAGTAGCCATCATCAGAGGTTCATAACAGCCTTAACTCAAAATGCTGTGGTCTGAAAGGTCTTCAGTGTGTGTTGGCATGGGATGATTTGAGTAAGGATAATTCAGAAGGGGAACAGTCCATAAATTAAGACAGTAACTTGGGCTGAAGAAAGAAAATAGGTGACCATTTCACCACACAATGAAACTCAGTGCAGATGCACCCAAGGGACTTGTGACAATTTGCTCAGGAATTAGAAGTTGTAAAATAGCCTCAGTGCAATGCTGTGCCTAATATCTCTAGTCTCTGGGCATTAGCACAATGTCTGTTTAAATCCTGCCTTCTCATCTCCATCCATTACTCCACCACATCCAATAGACGTACCTGCTCAAACTGATACGCAAAGCGGTCTCTATGCTTTGCTCCAGCGCAAACATGGGAAATCACCTTAGTTCTGACCCGTTGTATGATCTTGAGCAATTCACTGAGCACCTCTGGGCCACGTTTTCCCAGGTGTAAGTCAGGACTTGCTGCCTCACCGTGTGTGTGAAACTTGGTACCTGCAGGATGGTGACACATGCAGATACTCTGGTGCAAGAGATAACTGCAGATACACAGCTGGGGCATAGGACAGTTTATTGCCCTCTCTTGTATCTAGATGGTGATCTTGTCAGATGATTTCTGGTGAGGATGTTCTTAAGTGCTCCAGGGAGCACTGAGAGGAGAAGAAGGGGAGGGGGTTGGAGTGAAGCATTTTGTGCTCTGAAAGCAGGGAGAATACTACATCTGATATGGGTCCATGGGGCTTACTTGTATTTATTTCATAAACAAATGAAAAAGATGCCCAAGACCTAGTGTAAGGAGCTCTTAAATTCCGACCTGGCTGTATCGCATGTTTGCCTTCGCAAAAAAGATGCATGTGATGGAAAAAAAAATCTTCACAGGTGTGTTGGATGTGAAATCTGGGCAGGGAGACCACCTGGCAACCGAAATCACAAGGACTGTGAGAGCTAAAGAGCATCTTTACACCCTCAAATTCTGGAACAGATGGGGCAACCTTCACTAACATTCGATTATTCCCCCAGTCTCCATAGAAGCTTTTCTCCTTGGACTGCTTCTCAGTTTTGATACTTTTTACCTTTTTCCCACAGTGGACCTAAAGTACCACGAATACCAGCGGTGCAGCTTCAGTGAAATTTGTGAGCAGTGATAGATTAGCATCATCAGAGATTTATAAAGCTCCTTGTCCAAAGTGCTAAGTGCCCACATCAGTGTGTTGGGACAGAATGATTCGATTCAGTGGAACGTTCAGGGCTGTGTTTGTTATAGAAGCTCTTATGCAAGATTGAATTGCAGAATGCAACCCATACATTGAAACCATAACTGGTTCTGTAGATTGTCACTGGTTTTAACAAGGAGTCCCTCTGACAGTGTAAAGACTACCAGGATTTCAGCCCACCAGTGACCAGGGCCCATTAACAAGATACACATCTTAAAACTCGTATTTTTATCTTAGGTTTTGTGACTGTCCCACTGGAAAAAAACAAACAAAAACTCCCCACAAAGTATCTGAATCTAGGAGGTCTAGTGCAGGAAAAAATGCATTGTTTCCTGCGGAAACTTGTAATTCCCACAGGCAACATCTTCCTTGGGAATTTCTGAGAGTGCTTTCTAAAACAAGCAGTAAATGTTAGTAAGCATCCTTGACAGCAGAGTGTCTTCTTACTTTTCTGTCCATGAAGGCCTGGGCCCAATTTGAAAGACAGATAGAAACATAAACTGTTCGCTGTTTCCTATGTCATCTTCAGTGACAGTACAACACGTTTCTCAGAAGTGCTGCATAGCTGTTTGTATCAGCTCTGCAAAACCCTTTGCATTTTAACTTGTGACTGCTGACTCTAGGTAACAGCACTTGCTCGTCCTAATGTAAACATATCCTAACAGTCTGCTTTTAATGAGCTGGATTTAAATAGATTTATTCAGCTGCAAGATGTCAGTAACTCCACAGACCTACCCCAGTGACTAGCTGATGGAGGTACTTTTCATAGGTCCTAGAGGGGATCAAAGCATCCCCACGTTCTATATACCAAACTAAGGAAGAGGTTTTACCCCACTGAGATCAGCGTGAGTTTTGGCATTGAACAAAAGAGTTAAAGTAGCAGGACCAAGATTTCTAGGCCAAATTCTGAGGTTTGTTTTACTTGACCTCTCTTCCCGATGGAACCTGAAATTCCCTTTCTAACAACACAGCAATATCCATCAGCATTGTAACTCTGGGCTTACATTATCTCTTGAAAAAAACAGAAAGCTAACCTCTGACAGGCACTTAATAGCACACACAAAGAAATAATCAAAATGGCAATTCTTTATGAAATCTTATTTCTCTCAAGTTCAGTTCATTACCCTCAGGGTATTTAGTGAGGAGAAGGCCAGGGAACAGGAACCTATATTGTCTGGACACCAACCCCTATTAGCGGTACTTTTAATGATTACTGTTCTGTTGGTGTGGAGTTCCACATGGAAAGGACAGCAGAAAAACAAAGATTCGCATTGTGTACACGAGGCAATTTATAAATGCCTTCTACTAATTTAGGAGTAAGGGATGCCATATAAATAAAAAATAGCTCATCAGGACAGATTGATGGGTTTTGTCTGAGTTTGATTTGCCCTGATAGACCTTTCCTGAGTACATCTCCCAAAGGCAAAAAGGGTCATACTTTGTCATGTAACACCACTTTATGACATTTCAACACACCTGGATTTGGATTTCTTTTATTACTTTTATGAAATTGCTTTTATTTATTTTTTGATTATGAAATGAATGGTTCTCTACGCTCTTTCTTTGAAAACCTCTCTGAGTAACTACAGCATCTCAAGATCATGGAATGACAATTCCAATCAACTAAAGGAGTGAAAAAATGCGTTGTTGAATCTTATGCCACCACCCGGGAGCTGCAACATCAAACATACCTTATCTTAGCTCACTCATGTGCACTGCTTAGTTGTTCTACAGCTGATTCCCTCCTGGACAGCCAACCCAAATCCTCATACTAGCAAAGTGCACAGGTTGCAGGGTTACTATGAATTCCCTTTCTCTACGATCCAGTAATCCAAACCTATAGAAATGCACCTACAGGGTGCAAGGAAGGTATTCCATTGCTTGTTCTGTAAGCCCTATAAGACAGAAGTTGATTTTCAATGCCTTGCCTGTATGACCAGTAGTTTCAATGATTTACTACATGGACTTAGATACCAACATCACTTGTGGCTGAAAGTGCAATATTATCTTTCCACTCTTGTTTTAGAGACATCATCTTCATCCTGTTTTTATATTAACATATTAAAAGCTATGTGTGAATATCTTCCCCTTGGGATTACTTTCCATGCCTATCACTGCTACAGGTGCTGCTGTATGTTAACAGGCAGGGAACTTAATCCTGACTCAAACCCAATGTCGATCATTAGACAAGGGGTACAGGCATCATGCGCGTGTAAGCAGGAAACAACAAATTTCTTGGTTGATAACACTGGAGAAGAGACAGGGAGTGAAGTATGACTGAAACTGAAATGGTAAATTTGAAAGCCAGAAGCTTTGTGAATTGTGATGAAAAGAGAAATATTAGCATTTTAGACAACTTCCTTAAAACAGATTCAGATTCTCATAAAACAACATGCATTTCCTAAAAGCATTTTAGTCTTCCACTAGAGAATATTGGCTCTAAAGGTTTCCTGAAGATAAAGAAAGGAAGAAGAGCTGATTAAGATCAGTTTATTTCCAAGCAGCATTTGGTGAAAGGTTCTCTCTGCCAGTTTGCAAATAACCCTGCCCTTCATTTCACCCTGGTATCTGTCCGTCTGTATCTGTTATGAGCAATAAAGTAATTCATGCTGGTTGTCACATCATGGAAGAAGTTTCACATCCCAGCAGCTGCAAACATAACATGTTCTGAATCAGTGCTGCATCTTGAAATTTTTGATATGCCTTTTTGACTTCTGATGTTCTGTCCTCTTGCTTAAAATTGCAAGTCATCTTTCTAAAGCAAGAGCTCGGTCTCCTTGTTGTTATCTATCTTCCTTTCCACAGAGGAGTTTAATAATACTTCCAAAATGTTAGAGATTTCTTTGCTCACAACAACACATACAGAAAAGAAAATATGAGCCTTTCATGAAAGATGGGGAAACCAAAAGGAGAACCATCAACCTGCCCATGGCTACATGGAAAATTTGTGCAGCAGCGGAGAACCATCAACCTGCCCATGGCTACATGGAAAATTTGTGCAGCAGCCTATAACTGAAATTATACTATTGGGCTT